>NW_026467849.1:0-12965 GCF_026875155.1 Cherax quadricarinatus | reverse complement strand
AGCTTCTGCACCCCCTCCGGGTTGTTCGTTGTCTTCCCAAACACTTTTTGGTATATTCCCTCTTGTTTTCCCCTTCTGTGCTGTTTTCCCCATCCCTTTCCCCGTTCTACTGCAAAACTTCCTTAAATCTCCTGTTTAGCTCCTCACATACCTCCTGATCATTTCTTGTGAGTTCTCCACCTTCTGTCCTCAGTCTGATCACCTGGTCTTTGACTGTTGTCTTCCTCCTGATGTGGCTATACAACAGTTTTGGATCAGTCTTGATTTTCGATGCTATGTTATTTTCATACTGTCGCTGGGCCTCCCTCCTTATCTGTGCATACTTGTTCCTGGCTCTGTGACTAAACTCCCTATTTTCATGTGTTCTCTGCCTTCTGTACTTTTTCCATTCTCTTTTGCACTTTGTTTTTGCCTCCGTATACCGTCAGGTAAACCAGGGGCTCTTTCTGGTCTTCCCATTGTTTCTGTTGCCCTTGGGAATAAACCTTTCCACTGCCTCCGTGCATTTTGTTGTTACATATTCCATCATTTCATTTACTGGCTTTCCTGCCAGTTCTCTGTCCCACGGAACCTCCTGCAGGAAGTTCCTCAACCCTATGTAGTTCCCTCTTTTATAGTCCGGCTTTTCCCACTCAACTCCTGTTACTCTCTCCACTTGCAACTCTACTATGTATTCAAAGCACAGAACCACGTGGTCACTAGCTCCTAGGGGACTCTCATATGTGATGTCCTCAATGTCTGAACTGCCCAGGGTGAACACAAGGTCCAATCTTGCTGGTTCATCCTCCCCTCTCACTCTGGTAGTGTCCTTAACATGTTGGTGCATGAGGTTTTCCAGCACCATATCCAACATCTTTGCTCTCCATGCTTCAGGACCACCTTGTGGCTCCAGGTTTTCCCAGTCAATCTCCCTGTGGTTGAAATCCCACATTGCTCTGTTGCTCTCTTCATATTTCTGTCTTGACCTCCTGCAGTTCTGTGGTGGATTATACATCACTGCAATGACCACCTTGTGCTCCCCAGGCTGAAGTGTACCTATTATGTAGTCCCTTTCTCCTGTCTCGTCTATGCCTCCCATTTTCTCGAATTTCCATCGGTTTTTTACGAGCATAGCAACCCCTCCTCCCCCTCTGCCCCTTCTATCTTTCCTCATGATCTGGTATCCTGGTGGGAAGATTGCATCTGTTTTTGTCTCCGTGAGTTTCGTTTCTGTAACTGCTATGATGTCTGGGGACTTCTCATTGATTCTTTCTTGCCATTCCTCATATTTATTCGTTAATCCATCCACGTTTGTGTATCAAACCTTCAACTTCTGTTCTAATGCTGTAACTGTGGTCCTGGGGGAATACTGGGGTTGGGAGAGCAGGAGCCCTGGTGGTGGCCTGTCGGGGGTTGCAGTGGAGGTGGAGGAAGAGCTCCCATAGGGGGTTGCTGTAGGGGTAGGGTTCGTGGTGCAGGGGGTTGGAACAGAGGGATCGGTGTGTTATGGTTGGTTTGGATTGTTCAGTTGCCTTGGGGGTGTCGTGGCTGGAGTCCTTCTGCAGGTGTTTCTGGGGGTGTGCTTGTCCTTCCACCTGTTCCTGGGTTATTCTGCTCTCCTTTTTCATTTCCTCCCATTCCTCCTTTCGTTTTTGCACTCTCTCTTTCAATATCATCCTTTCCTCCTGTGTTCTGTCTCGATCGAGGTACACACTCATGAACTCCTGTCTGCCTCTCAGCCGTGCTTTCTCCTGTGTGTGTGTGTGTGTGTGTGTGTGTGTGTGTGTGTGTGTGTGTGTGAGTTTGTGTCTGTGTGTCTGTGTGTGTGTGTGTGTACTCACCTAATTGTACTTACCTAACTGTAGTTGCAGGGGTCGAGACTCAGCTCCTGGCCCCGCCTCTTCATTGAACGCTGCTAGGTCCTCTCTCTCCCTGCTCCATGTGCTTCATCATACCTCGTCTTAAAGCTATGTATGGTACCTGCCTCCACTACATCGTTCGCAACACTGTTCCACTTCCTGACCACTCTATGACTGAAGAACTGCGTCCTAACATCCCTGTGACTCATCTGAGTCTTCAGCTTCCAAGAGTGGCCCCTTGTTTCTGTGTCCCCTCTCTGGAACATCTTGTCTCTGTCCACCTTGTCTATTCCACGCAGTATTTTGTATGTCGTTATCATGTCTCCCCAATCCCTCTTGTCCTCTAGTGTCGTCAGGCCAATTTTCCTCAATCTTTCTACATAGGACATTCCCCTTAGCTCTGGAACTAACCTTGTCGCAAACCTTTGCACTTTCTCTAATTTCTTAAAATGCTTGACCCAGTGCGGGTTCCAAACTGGTGCTGCATACTCCAGTATGGGCCTGACGTACACGGTGTACAGTGTCTTGAAAGATTCCTTACTTAGGTATCGGAATGCTAATCTCAGGTTTGCCAGGCGCCCATGTACTGCAGCAGTTATCTAGTTGATTTGTGCTTCCGGAGACGTGTTCGGTGTTATAAACACGCCAAGAGCTTTCTCCTTGAGCGAGGTTTGCAGTCGTTGGCCACCTAGCCTATACTCCGTCTGCGGTCTTCTTTGCCCTTCTCCAATCTTCATGACTTTGCATTTGGCAGGGTTGAAATCGAGAAGCCAGTTGCTGGACCACGTGTTCGGCCTGTCCAGGTCTCTGAAGGTCTGCCTGATCCTCATCTGATTTAATTCTTCTTATTAACTTCACATCATCTGCGAACAGGGACACCTCTGAGTCTATCCATTCCATCATGTCATTCACGTTTACCAAAAATAGAACTGATCCTAGGACCGACCCCTGTGGGACCCCGCTCGTCACAGGTGCCCACTGTGATACCTAATTACGCACCATGACTCGTTGTTGCCTCCCTGTCAGGTATTTTCTGATCCATTGAAGTGCCCTTCCCGTTATACACGCTTGATCCTCTAGTTTCTGCACTAATCTCTTGTGAGGAACTGTGTCAAGGCCTTCTTGCAGTCCACGAAGATGCAATCAACCCACCCCTCTCTCTCTCTTGTCTATTACTTCTGTTACTTTATCATAAAACTCCAGAAGGTTTGTGACACAGGATTTGCCTTCCATGAACTCGTGCTGGTTGTCATTTATACTTTTGTTCCGTTCCAGGTGCTCTACCACTCTCCTCCTGATAATCTTCTCCATGACTTTGCATACTATACACGTCAGTGACACTGGTCTGTAGTTTAGCGCCTCTTTTCGTGTGTTTCTTTTTTTTAAAAATGGGAAACTACATTTGCCGTCTTCCATACCTCAGGTAGTTGTCCAGTTTCAAGGGATGTGTTGAAGATTTTGGTTAATGGGACACACAGCATTTCTGCTCCCTCTCTAAGGACCCATGGGGTGGTGTTGTCCGGTCCCATTGCCTTTGAGGTATCAAGGACACTTAGCAGCTTCTTCACCTCCTCCTCAGTTGTGTGTATGTCATCCAGCACTTGCTGGTATATTCCCTGTTTGTGTCTCCCTCTGTCCTTTTTTCCCAGAGTCCTTCCTGTCTCCACAGTGAATACTTCCTTAAATCTCCTGTTGAGCTCCTCACATACCTCTTGATCGTTTCGTGTGAGCTCCCCGCCTTCTTTCCTCAGCTTGATCACCTGGTCTTCGACTGTTGTCTTTATCCTAATGTGGCTATACAGCAGTTTCGGGTCAGACTATGTCGCTTTCATACTGTCGCTGGGCCTCCCTTCTTATCTTTGCATACTCGTTTCTGACACTTCGACTGATCTCCTTATTTTCCTTGGTCCTTTGCCTTCTGTACCTCTTCCATTCTATATTACATTTAGTTTTCGCCTCCATAGACCTTTGGGTAAACCAAGGACTCACTTTGGTCTTCCCATTGATTCTGTTGCCCTTGGGAACAAACCTTTCCTCTGCCTCCTTACATTTTGTTGTTACATTTTCCATCATTTCGTTCAATGACTTTCCTACCAGCTCTCTGTCCCACTGCACCTCCCGCAGAAAGTTCCTCATACCTGTGTAGTCTCCCCTTTTATAGTTTGGCTTTTCCCATTCGACTTCTGCTACGCTCACGACTTGCAGCTCTACTATGTAATCAAAAGTCAGAACCACGTGATGGTTAGCTCCATGGGGCCTCTAATATGTGATGTCCTCAATGTCTGAACTGCTCAGGGTGAACACAAGGTCCAGTCTTGCTGGTTCATCTCCCTCTCTCTCTCTCGTGTATTCTGACGTGTTGATGCATGAGGTTTTCCCAGTACCACATCCACCATCTTGGCTCTCCATGTTTCGGGACCCCCGTGAGGCTGCAGGTTTTCCCAGTCGATCTCCCTGTGGTTGAAATTACCCATAACCAGTAACTTTCCTCTGCACGATTGAGCTCTTTGTGCCACCTAAGACAGTGTGTCCACCATCACTCTGTTCTCTTCCTAATCCTCTCTTAGCCTCCTGCAGTTCTGTGGTGGGTTAATACATCATTGCAATGACTACGTTATGTTCCCAGACTGTACATCACTAGTTGTACTCACCTACTTGAGGTTGCAGGGGTCGAGTCCAAGCTCGTGGCCCCGCCTCTTCACTGGTCGCTACTAGGTCACTCCCCCTGAACCGTAAGCTTTATCATACCTCTGCTTAAAGCTATGTATGGATCCTGCCTCCACTACATTGCTTCCCAAACTATTCCACTTCCTGACTACTCTGTGGATGAAGAAATACATCCTAACATCCCTGTGATTCATCTGTGTCTTCAACTTCCAACTGTGTCCCCTTGTTGCTGTGTCCCATCTCTGGAACATCCTGTCTTTGTCCACCTTGTCAATTCCTCCCAGTATTTTGTATGTCGTTATCATGTCCCCCCTATCTCTCCTGTCCTCCAGTGTCGTCAGATCGATTTCCCTTAACCCCTCCTCGTAGGACATACCCATTAGCTCTGGGACTAGTCTTGTTGCAAACCTTTGCACTTTCTCTAGTTTCTTTACGTGCTTGGCTAGGTGTGGGTTCCAAACTGGTGCCGCATACTACAATATGGGCCTAACGTACACGGTGTACAGGGTCCTGAACGATTCCTTATTAAGATATCGGAATGCTGTTCTGAGGTTTGCTAAGCGCCCATATGCTGCAGCAGTTATTTGGTTGATGTTCGCTTCAGGATTTGTGCCTGGTGTTGTACTCACCCCAAGATCTTTTTCCTTGAGTGAGGTTTGTAGTCTCTGGCCCCCCTAGACTGTACTCCATCTGCGGTCTTCTTTGCCCTTCCCCAATCTTCATGACTTTGCACTTGGTGGGGTTGAACTCCAGGAGCCAATTGCTGGACCAGGTCTGCAGCCTGTCCAGTGTGTGTGTGTGTGTGTGTGTGTTCGTGTGTGTGTGTGTGTGTGTGTGTGTGTGTGTGTGTGTGGTGTTTGTGTGTGTGTGTGGTGTGTATGTGTGTGTGTGTGTGTGTGTGTGTGTGTGTGTTGTGTGTGTGTTGTGTGTGTGTGTACTCACCTAAGTGTGTTTGCAGGGGTCGATTCATAGCTAATGGCCCCCATGTGTGTGTGTGTGTGTGTGTGTGTGCGTGTGTGTGTGCCTGTACTTTTTGGTGAATGTGTATGTGTTGTGTACACATGCATGATAAGCTTGCGCACTTCATTTCCTGGTCCACATCACTTAACCCTTGTCACGCGGTGTCATGCATTCCTAACCCTTTGCTGTATTTACATTTGAGTTCATTTATGGAGTTCTAAACGTTCTTACTTCCTTAGTTCTACCGCAATGTAAAAATGATAATTCGAATGTCCTCATGTTTTACTCCAAAACCTTTTCAGCCTCGTCTTGCTTCCATCCCATTAGAACAGTGTTTTAACGTTCCTTGTCATTATCTTTGAGTATCTTTTATGTAATGATTCTCTTACCTCTTCTCTGTGACTTCTCCAGTGTTTGAGACCTTTGCTATGTTAGCCTTGGTCTATCATTCTTTTTGTCTATTTTTCCTGCCTTGTTGCTGAATTGTAAGGGGTTTCCACACTATTTATCCAATTCTTTAATAAGTAGTGTCAACAATTTCTAAATTACGGATTGAGTCGATATATACCAAATGACCTTCGAAAAGCCTGATTACATTGCGTAATTCAGTGCAGTGTTCACACATTATATTCATTATGGCGTCTTCCTGTCAGCATCACTCAGCAGCTATTCTACCTTCCCTTCACTTAAAATTTCTCGAAGGGTCAAAATAGCATCACATTTTAATACGCAATTATTATATTATTCATATTTATACACGTTGAATTCAGGAAAATTAAAGAATTTCCACAACTGGATTTGGTAACTTCTGTAAATTATCGTATCTTAGATATCACTCCTTAAGGAATTTAGAACCTTGAGGGATTATAGTCGTTTCCCCCTCAGATTGTGTTATCAGACAGGACTTACGTACATGTCTGAGAGTAAGGAGTAAAGAAAGCAACTCAACTCGAAGGACTGAAGCCTATTTACACAGCTTCCTCTCATCTAAGGTGCACACAGATCATGTGCACCGGGAAAGGCATCGTCCTTATAGTTTACTAGTGACCTTCGTGCAGTCGGTAGGTACCTATAACTCATGTTAATTTTTAAAGTGGTGGACGGGTAAGCCAGTGGAATGCCTCGGTCAGATGACCAAAAGCTCCACTTGGCGAGTCATCATATGACTAATACCCTCGTCAGGAAACTAATACCCTCGTCAGGAAACTAATACCCTCGTCAGGTAACTAATACCCTCGTCAGGAAATTAATACCCTCGTCAGGAAACTAATACCCTCGTCAGGAAACTAATACCCTCGTCAGGAAACTGTACCTCTTCAGGAAACTAATACCTCGTCAGGGAAACTAGTACCCTCTTCGGAAACTAATACCCTCGTCAGGAAACAATACCCTCGTCAGGAAAGTAATACCCTCGTCAGGAAACTAATACCTCCTTCAGGAAACTAATACCTCTTCAGAAAACTAATACCTTGTCAGGAAACTGGGCATAATATCTACTTTTTTAAAACGTTTTTATAGGGGAAAGGGGTTAAAAAATTCGCATAAAGTGGGCATAAAAATGGGGGAAAATGGTCTTTGAAACAAAATGACTGAAATAATGTAGTAGGCTACTCTTTGTTGATTACATGCTTTACACCAGTGGGATTTTAGAAGCTTTATAGGTCGAAAATAAACATTTAAAACATAAGACTTAGATGAAGGAACACAAAGAGTAGGTCTACGGGCCCATACTTGGCAAGTCTTCCTCAAATTCAACCCTTCCTACCATGAGAGAAAAGACATAGATGGAGAATATACCGGTTCTTTATTAACAACGTTTCTCCCACACAGCGGACTTTATCACAAGCAGATAAACCTGGTTTAAGAGCGTGGGGAGATGAGAGTCAGGTGACATATGTTGAAGGTTATCAACCTGATTCATAAAACCTCGGGTGGGTGAAATGTCTCAAATAAAGATACCCAGATGTTGTTCGTGTGTTTTAGTCATCAACTTGTGGACATTATACACCTTTACTCTACTTACACTTAACTACACTTGAGAGTAGATCACAGTTTACTCATTCTCAAAATAAATTTTATCAGATAGCCATTACTTATGTCTGATATTATCGCCTGGAAAATTTATTGTCAAAATTTATAAAGTATCAGAGTTCAAGATTATTGATTTTAACTATTTTTTTTTTTTTGGAGGGTTGGCATTTCACGAACTGAATATTAAAATTAATGTACAGACTGTGGTAACAATATTTAACTTACAATACACGTGTATCAGGAGGAAAAGGGGAAGAGTGAATGGAGTCAAGTGTTAGGTGTGTAGCGGGAAAAAAGCAGTTTACTGTAAGGATTCTACTTACCTGGAGTCTACCTGGAGGGAGTTCTGGGGGTCAAACACCCCTTCCCCCGGCCCGGTCCCTGACAGTGAAATAGTTATTCTGAATTGATAAACCTAAATTTCATAGTGACTTCCGCCATTAGCAAGAAGGTGAAGAACGAGCAATGTCTAACTACAACAGAAGTGTAGTGTGTCATCAAACTTTCCAGACGAAGTCGAGAGAATTTAATGCTTTCTGACAATGAAATGGATTTAAAATGCAAAAAGTTTAACGACTCCTGATGTAGAGTTAACATGTAATTTTTATGGGCGTGCAGGACTGTCGCCAGGATGGCAGGACTGTCGCCAGGATGGCAGGACTGTCGCCAGGATGGCAGGACTGTCGTCAGGATAGCAGGACTGTCGTCAGGATGGCAGGACTGTCGCCAGGATGGCAGGACTGTCGCCAGGATAGCAGGACTGTCGTCAGGATGGCAGGACTGTCGCCAGGATGGCAGGGACTGTCGCCAGGATGGCGGACTGTCGCCCAGGATGGCAGGACTGTCGCCAGGATGGCCACAGCAGCTTAGTAAATATCTTGTCATATTGATGCAATATATTTTTTTTGTCCTATACATAACTCAGAACTGGTGTTAATAGTGACATATATGTTATAACACTGTCATCAAAGACTGACGTACTCAACACATCGATTGCAGGATGAAGGACTCATTACCTCAAACTCTCATCTTCCACCGTTTTCCTACATTGGACTGAAAAAGCCACTTGCTTGCGAAACGTTTCCAGAATAAATTTTATCCATATAAAGAACAAGTGTCTCTTTGGGACAATATTTCAGTAGGTCAGTGCTGGAATTTTATGTAAATAAGGAACGATGAAAATTTTCCAATAATTTTAGTTTTGAAATGTTTGTTCAATGTTTTTTTAAATGATTCTCTACCAGATTTTTAATGTTCTTCATAATAAAATAAACTAGTACTTTAAAAATAATTTAAAAAAATTTAAAACACCCTAATGTTTTCTTGAGTCAGATTTTAAGACCCCTTAAAGAAAACACCTGGACGGTTATTTGGTGTTTTGTGAAGTGTTTTTTAACCCAAATGAAAGGTAAGTGGATTACCCACCTTTAGTGGCAACCTTGTTGATTACAGTTTCTGTATGTATGAATCTTAGTTCAACAAGGACACTGCTAGCTGCACCCGTAGGTTCCTGTAGACAGTCATCAGTGTATGTAGTTGGGATAGACAATACATGGATAGATTATCTTTTTGACTAAAGGCAAGCTGTTCGGCTTCTGCAAGAAGCTTTGCCCGTTTTCCCAAATTTAATTCGTTTGAGCTAAGGGAGATAACAATTTCGAAAGGGGTAATTTCCCATGGAGTTGAGAAATGCTGCTGTTGCATGTTTTGGTGGAGGCGGTGTATCTGGTTTATTCTGAATTCAGTTGCAGTTTTTACTGTCCATCTGGAAGAGTGCTTGTCTATTGTGAACCATCAGTGAGCTTCTGTGAAATGGTTGGGTTTTTTATTTGCTTCAGAAATTTATTTAAGGGACATAATCTTTGATGCTATTAACTTGTTTTCCGTATTGTGAGTGCATGTACTTCTCAGGCGGGTCCTGGTGGCTTGGTTCAAGTATCGCCACTAATGCTAGTTTAAGCCAGGGGTATAGCATAATCAATGACGGTGTGATGCAACCCTGGTACATTTATTTCTAGATGATGTTAAACTTCTCTCTGTCTAATGAGGACCTGGATATGATCTAGTGTTCTCCAGGGAGGTATTTTTCTCTCAGTTTTATGAGAACCTGGGTGTGATCTAGTGTTTCCAGGGAGTTTATTCTTCTCTCAGTTTTATGGGACGTCGATGTGATCTAGTGTTTCCCGGGGAAGTACTCTTCAGTAAATGAGGAGGGGGGAGGTTGCTGGGATGCCGGGGTGCCACATGTGTACCTGGTGTCCGGTTATTGCAGGTCAAGTCTGCTGGCTCCACTCATCCTCCACCCACACTCCCACCAACACTTTTCTCCGTCGTCCGTTCACTCAGGGCTGAGGAGCAGAACCTACCTCAGAATCTTACCAAAGGATTTTCCAATACACAATTACGATGTACCTCTGAATCTCGACCCTTTTCACCACAATTAGGTGAGTACTAAATTAGGTCTTTACTGTCCTACGAAACTATATGTTTTGTGTGAGTGTGAGTGCGTGTGTGTGTGTATTGTGGGGTGTGTGTGTGGGGTGTGTGTGTGTTTTGTTGTGTGTGTGTGTGTGTTATGTGTGTGTATGTGGTGTGAGTGTGAGTGGTGTGTAGTGATGTGTGTGTAAGTGTTGTGTGTGTGTGTGTGTGTGTGTGTGTTGTGTGTGTTTGTGTGTGTATGTGTTGTTGAGTGTGAGTGCTGTGTATGTGTATGTGTGTGTATGTGTTGTGTGTGTGTGTGTGTGTGTGTGTTGTGTGTGTGTGTGTGTATGTGTGTGTGTATGTGGTGGGGTGTGTGTGTGTGTGTGGTGGTGTGTGTGTATGTGTGTGTTGTGTGTGTGTGTGTGTGTGTGTGTGTGTATGTGTGTGTATGTGTTGTGAGTGTGAGTGCGTGTGTGGTGTGGTATGTATGTGTGTGTGTGTGTGGGGTGTGTGTGGTGTTGTGTGTGTGTGTGTGTATGTGTGTGTGTGTGTGTGTGTGTGTGTGGTGTGTATGTGTGTGTGTGTGTGTGTGTGTGTGTGTGTGTGTGTGTGTGTGTGTGTGTGTGTGTGTGTGTGTGTATGTGTGGAAAGAACTTCTCCTCTGCCTCCTTGCATTTTGTTGTCACATAGTTCATCGTTTCATTTACTACTTTTCCCACCAGTTCTCTTTCCCACTGATCCTCCTGCAGGAATTCCTCATGCCTGTGTAGTCCTCCTTTTTGTAGTTTGTTTTTTCCATCCTACTCCTGCTTCCCTCTCCACTTGTGACTCTATGTAATTGAAGCTCAGGACCATGTGATCACTGGCTCCAAGGGGCCTTTCGTATGTGATGTCTTCAGTGTCTGAACTACTCAGGGTGAATATGAGATCCAGTGTCTTGCTTTCGCATTCTCTCTTCTCTCAGGTAGTGTCCCTAACATGTTGGTGCATTAAGCTTTCCAGTACCACCGCCATCATCTTAGTTTCCCACATTTCAGGTCCCCCATCTGGCTCCAGGTTTTCTCAGTCAATCTCCTTGTGATTGAAATCACCCACAACTAGTAACTTTGCCCTAAACATGTGGGCCCTTCTGGCCACCTTAGCTAGTGTGTCTCCCATTGCTTTGTTGCTCTCTTCATATTCTTCTCTTGGCCTCCTGCTATTCTGTGGCTAGTTGTACAGCAGTTCAATCACCACCTTGGAATCCCCAGTCTGAACTGCTCCTACTCTGTAGTCGTTGCATCTCCTCTGTCCATTTATTCCATTTCCTCGAATCTCCACAGGATTTTGATGAGCAGTGCAACTCCTCCTCACTCCCTTCCCCTCTGTTCCCCCTATCTTTTCTCAGTATCTGGTATCTGGATGGAAGGATTGCATCTGCTATCATCCCTTTGAGTTTCATTTCTGTGAGTGCTATGATGTCTAGGGATGCTCCATGATTCTTTCATGCCACTTCTCACATTTATTTAATATTCTGTCTGCATTGGTTTACCAAACCTTCAGCTTCTTTTCTAATACTGTGGTCTGGGGTTTGCTGGGGTTGTGGAATCAGGAGACCTGGCAAGATACTATGGGTGGCTGCTGTGAAGGTGTAGTTCTGGTGGCGGGTGAGGAATGTAGGTACAGAGTGTGGGTTGTTTTGTGTTAGTTTGCTGAGTTGTGGTGTGGTTGTAGGGGTTGTTTGCTGTAGGTGGTTATGAAAGGGTTGTGTTGTCCCTTGGTTTCCCTTGCCTGTCTCCATCCTTGACTCTCATTCCTTCTTGCATCTTTGTATCCTCTCTCTCAGTTTCTGTCTATCTTTTCGTGTTCTGTTGTGGTTGAGGTACACCTGCTGCTAATTTTGTGAGCCCCTTAGTCGCGCTTTCTTCTGCAGGATCTTGTTTCACACTATTTCTGATTTGACAATCAGTGTGATTGGATGATTTCTTCTCCTTCAGAACCCCTCTATTCTCTGAAAATTTGTCAACTGCATCATGATTTCCTCTCCTATCTCTTTTATGATATTTCCAATCCTTTTCTCCTCCCTCTATCGTATTACTTCGTCGGTCGCCTCTTCGGCCTCCTAAAGCCCACGAACAAAGACTGACCTCTTCCTTTTAACCTCCCATTGTGTTTTCCATTATATCTCATCATCCGATATAATATTTCCATTGTCACTTTCCTTACCATTTCCTGGATCACTGGCTGTGTGTGTGTGTGTGTGTGTGAGAGAGAGAGAGAGAGAGAGAGAAAGAGAGAGAGCTCAGTGGCAACATGCAGACCCCATCAACTTCCTAATGGAAAACGTGGACTCCCTTCTGTTACAATACAACTGTCAACATGTCATAATTGTTGGTGACCTCAACCAGCACTTTATACAGAGGGACTTTGATGACCTTCGTGCAGTATTTGACATGAGAAACTTTGTTGATTTCCCTACTTACATCTCTGGCTCCTCCCTTGACCCAGTAGTGAGCGATCTAGCAGAAGGTATAGTCACTTGTCAACCCCTCAGCTACGTTGGATCATCTGACCACAAGGCTGCCTTTACGACACTTAAGATCCCAACAGAACGAGGTGAGGACTCCACACGCACAAACAGGCTATGGGAAAGAGGTAATTGGCCAGCCCTTTGCTCTGAGCTCGCCACCACCAATTGGAATGGTCTTCTCCAAGGGGATGTTGACAACCAAGTGAAAGCCTTCATTGGATACATCATTAATATACAACAAGAACACATTCCTCACCGGCAATATATGACAAAGCCTACAGATCAGCCTTGGTTTGGCTTTCGTTGTAGAGAGGCTGCTACTGCTAAGTACAAGGCATGGCGAAGGTATAAGAGACATCCTACCACCTATAATAGGAACTTGCACAGGAAAGCCTGTAAGCATATAGGTGTCGTTCAGAGGTGGGCCATCGCTAAATGGGAGATGGACACAAGACGAAAGCTAGCATCAGGTAGGGTAGGCTCCAAAACCTGGTGGTCCCTTGTCAAGGACAGACAAAGTTATCGCCTGATGAAACCCC
>NW_026467848.1:0-13009 GCF_026875155.1 Cherax quadricarinatus | reverse complement strand
CTCTTCTCTCTCCTTCCCCTCTCTCTCCTCTCTCTCTCTCATCTCTCATCTCTCTCTCTCTCCTCTCTCTCTCTCTCTCCCATCTCTCTCTCTCTCTCTTTCTCCCCCACGTGTTCCTTTCCCCAGTTCCACTCTCTCTTCCTTCTCCTTCGTGTTCCTTCCCCTCGCTCTCTCTCCCCCGTCCCCATCCCCCACTGCCCCAGGTGCCCCCCACCTTTCCTCTGGATAACGTAAGGAAGGTGAAACTAGTGTGATGGTCTCCCTCGGTAAAGCTGACACCATCTGCAGAGAAAGTCGCTCCCACACGACATGCGTCGTGCCTGGCTTCTTGATGATGCGTCGCCTGCTGCACACGCACATATCTCCCAGGACAATGCACACGCCTCCTGAAGCGACTTATACGTCTGGTGTAGGATCCATAGATCCAGAGTTCACGAGGATCACTAGTTGCTGTCCCGATCAGGTCTCCTGAGGGTCTGTGTTCACAGTCGTCTTAACAGGAGTCTTCTGGCAGGGCTGCATCTGCTCTTGTTGCCACCTCCCTAGTTAAGAACGATAATAAATTTGTTGAGTTAGGCATAAGAATTAACAACTGGGCATCTACACTGCAAACTGAATTGTTTGCAATCCTAATGGTGCTAAAGTTAACCTATGACACTGAGCTTGACTCTATCATCATTACTGATTCTATGTCGTCATTGAAGGCTCTTGACTCATATAATGACTCCAACAACATGCTCATTGGAGAAGCCAGGTGTAGATACTCAAAAATCAGGGACAAAGGAATTAATGTATAATTGCTATGGATCCCATCATACATTGGATTACTCCTTCATGATAAAGTTGATATGTTAGCCAAGAAGAGTACCCAGAAGGAGAATGTAGAATATAACTTTGGTATAACTGTGTCTAGCATTAGGAATAATATTAGGAGAGAAGTAAATAATGAAAATGATTGTTATAGGAATGCAGTTAGAAGCCTGAGTAGATCTATAACCCACTATGATAACATGAACGTGGATAAGTAGTTTATGGAGCAACTTGCAATGTGAACAGACTGACTGATGTTGTAGGGGCCAGGCTTAGGCTTGGTTACAAGTACTTCTGGCAGTTTGGGAGACACACAGATGATGATCAAACTAAATGTAAATTATGTGATCAGGCATATGGTCACTCTCTTGAACACTATGTGCTTAATTGTCCACTTATTGAGGAATACAGAGACAGACAGTATAATAACCTATGTGACATGTCAAGATATCTTATTAATGTAAATAAGATACCAGAAATACTAAGCAAATTTCCTAAATTTGCTTGTAACAGATAAGTGAACTGTAGATATATAGATAAATAAAAACCCATATGTACACCTGTTAACCCTTTTGGGGCCTAGTTCCTAGGCCTTTTCTGTATCCATATGCTCTTGTGCTACCTTCCACAGGATGGATATGGGGTGCACAATAAACTAGCCACTTCGGTGGCAAAATCTAATAGTCTTTACGGGGGTCGAGACTCAGCTCTTGGCCCTCTTCTTGATCTTCAGTTAGCCGATATTACTGGTTCATGGGTTTTGTCAAACCTTTTTGTAGCACTTTCCACTTGTTTACCACCCAATGGCTGAAGAAGTGTTTCCTAAGATCCCTTTAACTCATCTGTTTTTTAGCCTCTGCCAATCCTTTATGCCCCTGTGCTTCTTGTTTCACAAAGTATGCCCTTGTCTGCTCTGTTTAATCATCTTAGTATCTTGTATTATCGTTATCATGTCTCCCCTGGTTCTTTTCTCTTCTAAGTTTGTTATATTTAAATATCTAAGACTTTCTACATAGTTTAGACACACTGTGTCGTTTGTGACATTTATAAAGAACATATTTTCATCTCAGTAAATGACATAGAGCGCATAATCTTATTCATAAAGTTGTCGGTATATTTTACCTATGATATACATTCCGAGTATACTCTGTACAGGTGTGCACAATGTTAGTGCTGACACTTAAAGTGGGACTTACGTAGTGTAATGTGTGTTGAGTCTTCGTTGTCTACCTTGCATGCTGTGCCAGTGTTAAGGGTGCATGTGTACCTGGGGAATATGCTCGGCGTAAAGCTCACTCCCAGACCCTTCTACTCGCACACTCTTCGTAGTTCTTTCTCTTTTGGTTCGCACTTTGTTTGCGTTCTTACTTTGCATTTCTTTGGACTGAACACCAGTAGCAACTTGTCTGATCACTCCTGCAGGCTCTTCAGGTCTTGGTTTTAGAAACACACTAAACAAGCACTAACATTAAAAGCAGCAGCTTCCCACAACAGAGGAGTCACGTGACCTCATTGTCTACCTGCCCCTCATCTCAAAAATGTCACTTTTCAGGTCACAGTGTGTCACTCTCGACTCTCTGTCTGTATATATACTGTTATTTTTAAACTTTGATGTTAGAAGTGATCAAGATCCCAAGAGCGAAACGTTTGCTAATATGTCATAGTGTTTGTTTACGTGTCTTTCCAAACTAATTTTTTGGCATCTGTTACCCAGGTTTATACCAGACTGTCTTCAGTCTTCTTGTAACTAGTCATTCTCCTCTCCTCTTATTTTTCTCTTTTTTTTTTTCTTCTTTCTTCTTCTTCTTCTTCTTCTTCTTCTTCTTCTTCTTCTTCTTATTATTATTATTATTATTATTATTATTATTATTATATTATTTATTATTTTATTATTATTATTAATTTCCGAATGTTAAGAACATGAGGGGTTTCCAGTACCAGACCTTGGGAACATCACCCAGATGTTACTGTGATGATAGCAACTTTCCCCCCCCTCTCCCTTCTCTCCCCCTTCCTTCCCCTTTTCTCCCCCTTCCTTCCCTTCCCTTTCCCCCCCTTCCCTTCATTCACTTCCCCTTTACTTATCGGACGTAGGATCGAACCTCCACCACTCCCTGAGCTGACAAACTCACATGGGTTTAGAACTTATCGAAAATAGTAACTTACGAAATCTGTACAGCGTGACCACTGTCATTATTATTATCATTATCGTTGTCTCTCTCTCTCTGTCTCTGTCTCTCTCTCTCTGTCTCTCTCTCTCTCTGCGGTGGTTATGGTTAATAGAGTACATGATGGTAGCGGCATCATGGCACCTGGTGGATGAGTATGACTCTCGTCAGTGTGAGGCGTAAACTGTTTTTCTTTTTCCTGGTCTTCAACGCTCTCCTGCAGCTTCTTCAGTTTACTTTCAACACACCGCATACCTGTGACATTGTACCCGTTATTATACGCTCAGGTTCTAGGTGAATTTAATAAGTAGCTCCAGTCTTGGGTTTACTAGCGCCAGTCATGGGTTCACTAGCGCTAGCCAAGGGTTCACTAACACTGGCCAGACTTGGGTTTCACTTTCGACAGACAGTTTCTCCTGGGGAGTTAATGCCAGGCCAGACAGTGTGGCGCCTCCCTTGTTCTGCCGGGGACTTTTTTTGTATAATAAAAATTTGGGCACTCCTGCATCAGTGGCTTCCCTGGCATGGAAAGGTCATGACTAAGGTTTTTTGAGTGAATTGGTGCAGCTTATAATAATATTTAGCTTGAAGAAGGGAGAGAGAGGGAACATTAATGGAAACATTGTTTCAAGACTACTGCACCACACCCTGACAGGTGTGGTGCCTCTCTACTGTGGGTACACCTGGCCTAGGGGAAAATATCCGGCCAGGTGTGGGTGTTTTCGCTTTTTTTATATATAAACTTTAAATAGACAATATTTCCATTCATAATACAGGGAAAGCGAGGGCTTCAGATGGCCAGTCGTTCGCCGGCTCCAGAGTCACTATCAGGAATAGTAAAGTGTGGAGGAGTGTACAGCTCAGTTTGTTGGAGATTTGTCAACCAGATGGTGTTGTAGCTCAGTTGTACAGTGGTCGGCTCACAACCAAATTGAACTGAGATGATTCTCGGGCCTGAGTGGAAGGTATGAGCAAACTTCCTTGTCACCTGCTTATCTTATTGACCCAGCGGCAAGAAGGTACCTAATTGCTAATGGATTGTTGTTGGTCTCCTCCTAGTGAAGGTGCGCAGTATATATAAGCCATCTAGCTGGATTATCCTCGGTTAATAACTCAGGATACCATCTTTAAGATCGCTTAATTTTAAACGAGGCAATGATATAACTTTTTGGCAGAGAAAGTGCCTCTCTAGAATTACTTGGTTGAGACAGCCGTACTCAGGAAGTACTTGGTTGAGACAGCCGTACTCAGGAAGTACTTGCTTGAGACAGCCGTACCCAGGAAGTACTTGGTTGAGACAGCCGTACTATGGAAGTACTTGGTTGAGACAGCCGTACCCAGGAAGTACTTGGTTGAGACAGCCGTACTATGGAAGTACTTGGTTGAGACAGCCGTACTGTGGAAGTACTTGGTTGAGACAGCCGTACTATGGAAGTACTTGGTTGAGACAGCCGTACTATGGAAGTACTTGGTTGAGACAGCCGTACTGTGGAAGTACTTGGTTGAGACAGCCGTACTCTGAAAGTACTCACTGTTTCAGTGATAAATAAATATGGAATATACTCAGGTCTGATCCAACAAAGGAAAGAGAGAGACAGAGAGTAGCTCCAATATCCTGTATCAAGAAACCAGAGTTGATTTCCACTAAGTGATATATCACAATCACTGTAGTTACTAGAGAGAGAGAGAGAGAGAGAGAGAGAGAGATGAGAGCGTGGAGGTGTCCATGGAGTGAGGTATGGTATGGGAGTATTGTGTGGTGCCACTGAAGAACCACGACCCCTGGGATCAAGTCCCTGCAGACTTTCAGTAGTAATCTCAGCCTTGACTGGCATATCAGTGATCTTCTGAGTGTGTCACTGAAGTTCTTTAATAATAAAGAAGAAAAACACGAGGGCGAGAACCATAATGAATTTACCTTGATCTTTCTTGTTAAATTATTGTTTGTTAAGTTTTATCCATATTCACAACTAGAGATGCCAAGTCCATGATGATTCTCTCCAGATCACTTGTTCTCTCTCCAGGTTGGAATATTGTTTTACACTAACGGCACCTTTCAAGGCTGGCGCAACTTCAGACTTGGAGAATTATAGAGAGCTTTCACGGCACGTAAAAGTACGATAAAACACCTTAATTACTGGGAACGGTTGAAGTCCCCTCATTAGTTCTCCTTGGGAAGATCATTGATAATATACACCTGGAAAATCCTAGAGGGGCTAGTCCCAAATCTGCACACGGAAATCATTCCCTACGAAAACAAAAGACTCGGCAGGCAATGCAACACTCCTCCCTCCACCCAATGAAAAGCGGGCGCCACGAGTAAGCCAAGAGACAACACAATAAGTGCCAGGTCCCAAAACTGTTCAACTGCCTCTCAGCATACATAATGGGGATTACCAGTAGACCCCTGGCTGTCTTCAAGAGGCAGCTGGACAGGCACCTAAAGTCAGTACCTGACCAGCCGGCTGTGGTTCGTACGTCGACTTACGTGCGGCCAGCAGTAACAGCCTGGTTGATATGGCCCTGATCCACCACGAGGCCTGTCATAGACAGGGCCGCTGGGGTGTTAACTCCCGAAACCCCCTCCAGGTATACTCTAGGCATGACCAGGCGAGGCATGGCGCATAGACCGCGTGCTGCGGGGCGTGATGACCCCCAAAAACCCTCCAGATATACTCCAGGTATAGTGTGCAACCTTGATAGTAGTTTTTAGTGTGTGAGAGCCAACACAGACTACACTGATTGTCACTGTATAAGAGACAATAACTCTCACAAGCTACCAGGCTGCATCTTCGTACTGCCTCTCACTTCCGGCCTCTCACTTTAATGCCTCTCACTTTCCTGCCGAGGGATCCAACATAAGCTGCTTGACGATTCTGAAGGGTCTATGGGTCTTGACCAAGAACAAAACCTGATCAAACTTGATTACCTTCCATTCCCCAGGCGCTGTGTGGCCTCTACGGTTTAGCACTTCCAACTTCAAACCTCTGCCTATACTCGCCAACATTATGACGCAAATTCACACCTCGTCTCCATTCCCCTTGGCAAATATACTTCCATTTAATATTCTTAGGGTGTTGAGAGAATGTTTTCCTTGGATCACTGGAAGGTAGAGGAGGGTGGCGGGGGGAAGTGATGGTGTCCTCTGGTGGAGATGAAGAGAAGTGTCCTTTCACTTCATCAACGTCAAACATCCGCATAACGATAACGTCGTCATTAGAAAGTGAAATGTAGTCCATTCTTCAAGCGTTGTAGTAAGAGGAGGGTAGTTACAACTCTCTGGATCAAGAAACTTCAGGTACCTCTCCATGAGGATTAATGTACGGTGCAGGATTACTGGTTTTGCTACAAGTATAGTATAAATGGCAAGTATTGCCCACAGGTATGATTCAGATGCAGGTGAACAAATGGAGTAGGAGTATAAATAAAATCATAGCTGGTATGGACAGAGAAATGAGTGAAAATGTTTGCGTGAGCAGCACCTTCCTAGTACTGGCCCAGTAGGCCTACTGCATTTAGACAAGCATGGTGTTGTGGCAGGTGTATAGTGAAAGCTGTTAGGGAGTTGTTAGTAGCAGATGGAAACTGTGGAGGAGACCGTCTTCTATATAGTTTGTTAAAATTAGACGTTCTGTAATGATAGGTGGAGTGTGGGTAACGAGTGTAGAAAGGGAGGTGTGGAGTGGCAGACGATAGAGAGTGGGAGGGGGGAAGATTGGAGAAGCGACTCCTCGGTGAGTGTAGTGATAAAGGCTATTTTAAGCGGTGGGAGTGATACTTGCCCAGGGTAAACGTGACCACCGCCGTGTTTGAAACACACTCAAGTCGCTGCTGTATTTGAGGCTCCCACGACTCTCAAAGCAGAGATGGCGTCGTGCCTTACTTACCTGTACCGGTGCACCTAGTTCACTCAGGTTGAACTCTGGTTTAGCAGTCAGTAGCTAGATGGGTAAGCGCGTGTAGCGCACTTCGGTGGTTTACAGGTTTAGCGCTTCTTCGTGAATATACTAGCGCAAATAATTACCCATCTAGTTACTATTCACACACGAGTACACAACCTGACTGAGAAAGCAAAGCTATTGTAATTCACAGCGTTATGTGGTACATTCCCACACCTGCACCATGATGGTACATTCCCACACCTGCACCATGATGGTACATTCCCACACCTGCACCATGATGGTGCATTCCCCACACCTGCACCACTGTACCACTAAAGCAGTCATCAGGTGCCTGACCATGGCACGATCAGCAGTCAGAGGTCGAACATTCACTATTTCTTGCCCTAAACAACCTACACGGATTTTAGTATTTCACATAAATATAATTCATGAAAGATTAGATAAGATTTTGCCACGAAGTGGCTAGTTTAATTGTGCACCCCCATATCCATCCTGTGGACGGTAGCGCGAGAGCATATGGATACACAAAAGGCCTAGGAACTAGGCCCCAAAGGGTTAACAGGAATACATATGGATTTATATCTACATATCTATAGTTCACTATCTGTTACAAGCAAATTTAGGAAATTTGCTTAGTATATCTGGTATCTTATTTTCATTAATAAGATATCTTGACATGTCACATAGGTTATTATACTGTCTGTCTCTGTATTCCTCAATGAGTGGACAATTAAGCACATAGTGTTCAAGAGAGTGACCATATGCCTGATCACATAATTTACATTTAGTTTGATCATCATCTGTGTGTCTCCCAAACTGCCAGAAGTACTTGTAACCAAGCCTAAGCCTGGCCACTACAACATCAGTCAGTCTGTTCACATTGCAAGTTGCTCCATAAACATACTTATCTACGTTCATGTTATCATAGTGGGTTATAGATCTACTCAGGCTTCTAACTGCATTCCTATAATAACAATCATTTTCATTATTTACTTCTCTCCTAATATTATTGCTAATGCTAGACACAGTTATACCAAAGTTATATTCTACATTCTCCTTCTGGGTACTCTTCTTGGCTAACATATCAACTTTATCATGAAGGAGTAATCCAATGTGTGATGGGATCCATAGCAATTGTTACATTAATTCCTTTGTCCCTAATTTTTGAGTATCTATACCTGGCTTCTCCAATGAGCATGATGTTGGGAGTCCTTATATGAGTCAAGAGCCTTCAATGATGACAATAGAATCAGTATGAGACAGAGTCAAGCTCAGTGTCATAGGTTAGCTTTAGCGCCATTGGGATTGCAAACAATTCAGTTTGCAGTGTAGACGCCCAGTTGTTAATTCTTATGCCTAACTCAACAAAATTATTATCGTTCTTAACTAGGGAGGTGGCAACAAGAGCAGATGCAGCCCTGCCAGAAGACTCGTGTTTAGATACCATCAGTGTATATAACTTGTGATAACTTATTATACCAGCTAGATGAGAAATTTCTTCTTGAGCAGTTGCTCTAACAAGAGATTTAATGAAGGGATTACTAGCAATGAGCTTCTTGGGAGGGACTTGTAGGTATGTGATATTAAATTGAACACATCTCCATGAGGGTGAAATGCTCTTGTTGCCTACAGTGATACAGTTTCATGCAGGTTATAAACTTAATGCAATTGCACGTTTTCACAATCCATTTAGATCTGTGTGTATTTACCTCTAGACACTTGGTAAGATTCACTGTGACAGTGTCTGGTTCGTTTCTCACATTCTAATACCGAGTACAGTGTTAATTTCAACAATCCTATCACTGATTAGAAATACCAAGCTCCTTCCTCATGTTAAGAACTTTTGTAGATCTGGGACAGCCAAGAATAATCCTGAGAGCTTCATTTTGCATTAACTCCAAGGGTCGGAGAGACTTTCTCTAGCTAATATCAACATGGGAGCAGCATAATCAATTAGGACCTAACATAGGCTATGTACATCATTCTCACGATTCTCACATTAGCACCATAGTTTGGATTGTAGCCAGCAACAGCTTTGAGAGCATTTAGCCTAGCTTTACATTTCTTGTTTAGTTGTGGTATAGTGGATTTGTTAAAGGGTACATCTACACCAAGATATCTGTAAGTTTTAACGTAGCTAATGATTTCACCCTGCAAATAGATGGTGGGGGATGTCGTTTGCTTGTTAATATCTTTGTTTTAGAGGAAGATATTATGAGGCCTAGTCGATTACAAATTGCTTGAACTTCATTAAGAATGATATTCATCTTCTATGCCTGTTGTATGGATCATGATATCATCAGCATAGCTTATAGCTATATGTTTAGGTGAGGCAGGTAGAGCATTTAGGAGAGCATTAATCAGATATTAAATAGCATGGGACTAAGAACTCCTCCTGCGGTGTACCTAAAGACATTTCTTTAGAATCACTTCTGAAGCCTTGGTAAAGGACAGAGGATACTCTATTTGACAGGTATCCTATTATCCAGCAGAGTAAGCTATCACCAATATTCATTTTGGCTAGTTCATGTAGTATAACGGTTCTGTTCGCAATATCAAATGCAGATTTTAGATCAAGAAAAGTGGTAAACTAGTAGAGGTGTGTTGCAGTGAGAAAGGTGGAAATACAGTTCTGCACACTTTTACCTTTCATGAACCCATAGAGGTAGGGGGAAAGTTGATGTCTCTGATTCTATATACAGTCTGTTAAGCATTATTCTTTCAAAAGTTTTACAAAGACAACTAGTTAAGGTGATCGGCCTAAATGTATCAGGCTGTTGGGGCTTAGGGATAGGCACAATGAGACTATGGTCCAGGAAGTAGGAAGAACGCCCTCAATGTAACTGAGATTATACAGTGCCAACAGAGGGTTATCAGGCACGTGCCTTAGAGTTCTGAGAATATCATAGGTTATACCATCCTCTCCAGGAGCAGTTGATCGACCTTTGGTTAATGCATTATCTAATTCATACTCGGTAAAGAGGCAATCACTCTCATCAATATTTTGGCTCATAAAATTAATCAGTTTCAACATTTCTTCAGAAGTACTCTCTAAATTTTTTCTAATATGAGATGGAAGGTTTTCATGCCTGGATGTTATTGGCCAGTCATTTATGAGTGTCATTTGCTTTTTCAAGAGGAAAGGGATGAGCAACATTGCCAGTCTTTTTCCTGGTTATTTTATTTATACCTTTCCAAGCCAAACTCAAAGGGGTGGACCTATTTAATCCACTAACAAACTGTTCCCATTCCTGTTGCCTAAGTTCTTCCTTTCTATTCCTTGCATTTGTTAGTGCAGCTTGGAACGTTCTGAGCAGGTCTGGGGTTCTACATTCACGGTATGCTTTACCAATCCTCCTAGCTGCATGTGTTAGATTGCGCAGCTGTGGATCATTATAGTATTTACATTGGTTTTTATTATTTATAGTGGAGGGTCTTTGTTTCCTATTCCTGCCCACTTGATCTGTGAGAACACTCTCAATAGTGGTAATTAAATCATCATTAAATTTTTGTGTGCCAGTGGGCTCGTAATTCTTTACCATTGATCCAAGTGGTTAATAAAGTTAAAAAAGGAAAGAGAAGAGGGTAAAGACGAAGTAAAAATCCTCGTGTCAATACGCGTGTGGACGTGAACCCGACTATCCCGGGTTCGAACCCGGAATGATGGCGAGTTTGAAGCCGGGATGGCGGTGGGTTTGAAGCCGGAATGGAGGCGGGTTTGAAGCCGGAATGGAGGCGGGTTTGAAGCCGGAATTGAGGCGGGTTTGAAGCCGGAGTGGCGGTGGGTTTGAAGCCGGAATGGCGGCGGGTTTGAAACCGGAATGCTGGGGAGTTCGAACCCACGTGACGTCTTGTTTACACAATACGTCAGGATGACGAAAGTGAGGAGTCTGAGTGTGAATATGTAGAACAATGAATGGAAATCAGAGGTGGGCCACCATTAGTGAAAGCAAGTGTCTGAACGTTGGCACAGCGAGGTGCTGCATGTAGCCAGAAACACTGTTGTTGTTGTTTGTAGTGTGTGTGCTATTTATTACCATGCTTTCTTTCTAGTGTTACTGTTAACAGTGTTCTTGCTGCTGATGCTGTCATTACTGTTGTTTTTTCCAACATTACCAACTTAATTGGTTTTACTTTTTCTCCTGACTGCTGTATGATTTGCTCTTCATACTATCTACTGTGATGGAGATAATACTACTACTATTATTATCCGAGACTACTACTACTACTACTACTACTACTACTACTACTACTACTACTACTACTACTACTACTACTACTACCACTACTACTACTACTACTACTACTACTACTACTACTACGACTACTACGACTACTACTATCCCCGCTACAACTACTATTATTACAGGTATATATAACCAGCATTAAAGCTGCGTGTGCCACCACTAGACGCACTACTAGTACAACTTTCTATACGTTGAAATGTGACCGTTTCTTGCCAGTATGATTTTTCGCTTGTGTACACGTGTGTGCGTACCTGTACTCACTTATTTGTGGTTGCAGGGGACGATTCACAGCTCTTGGCCCCGCCTCTTCGCTAGTCTCTACTAGGTCTACTCTCTCCCCTCCTCCCTCCTATCGTACATGTGTGTGCATACATGTGTATATGTCCATACATGTGTATATGTCCATACATATAATCACATGAACAAAATTTGTACCATGACTTCCCATCTTTACAGTTAATCGTACAAGTTTTAACAATTTATCAGGGGTTTAAAAACTATTTCGACTACTGTCACTCACTAGTCATCTCCCACTCCATTACTGACTGCGTCTCTACTGTTCCTCTACCTTGCTAATTGAGCACTTCGTAGTTGTTGCTTCTTGTTCTTGCCTTTGTCATATTCAGGTGAAGGGCTAAGCCCGTAGGAGTCATTCAGCGCCTGGGCAACGGAGGTAATTAGGTTTGATGCACCGCTTGGTGTGTATTCACTGAGACACACATCGTAGCTTATGTATACAGGAATACACACCGAGAGATGTGTATCTGTGTATATAGACAGAGATGCATCTCTCGGTGTGTCTAACACATAGATACCCAGTTCTCGGTGTATTTACGCAGATCATAATTACTGATGTATATATAGACATACACAACTCTCGGTATATATACAGATATACATACTTCTCGTTGTAATTTCACACACATACCCTCGGTGAATGTACACAGATGCACACCTTTGTAACTTGCCATGATTGTGACCAGATCTACCTGGAGTTCATTACCTTTGTAACTTGTTCAACTCTCACAAACTGTGGGGTCCAGTCCCTGGCCCATTATGTACCTCTGTAAAATTTTGACTACCGCCCACAGGATGGGTAGGGGGTGACTACCACCCACAGGATGGTATGTGGTGACTACCGCCTACAGGATGGGTATGTGTTGACTACGCCCACAGGATGGGTATGTGTTGACTACCACCCACAGGATGGGTATGTGTTGACTACCACCCACAGGATGGGTATGTGTTGACTACCACCCACAGGATGGGTATGTGTTGACTACCGCCCACAGGATGGGTATGTGGTGTATAATAAAGATATTAACCTAACTACTGTAATTACACACCTTTCGGTGTATATCTTGTACACTGATAGATACACACTTCTAGGTGTATAAGGGATTCACACCTGTCGGTGAATATACAATGACAGACACATCTCTACTTGTATATACACAGATATTCAGCTGATCTGCACTTTCAGTGATATGCTTGGTGTAATGCTTACCCTTAGGGCTTTTTTCTTGTCCGGGGTATGTAGCCATGTGAATAATAACATATCTAAGGATATGCAGCTTATACTTTCTCCACAGAATATATATACCTTGAAGGGTGTATTTCTCTCAGTGTATATATGCTGAGAGTTTACTTTAATCCACAGTTTTAAAAAATAAAGTATTCTGTCTAGTGGTGCGGCCTTAATGACCCTTGTGTCGTTGATAGGCTTTAAACCCCATTACCCAATCAATTTCCTCTAATGACCTGTAGTAACATGCAGTATTTGTGACTAGTGTCGTTGTTGTGTTATTTCAATAGGTTTGTTTTGCCCCCAACTCTGGTTGGGGGTTTTAGGCAAAAGATTAAGGACAATAAAATTTTGGGG
>NW_026467847.1:0-12460 GCF_026875155.1 Cherax quadricarinatus | reverse complement strand
ATTTTTGCGAATGTTTTTAACAAAAAGGGGTTGGGTTGGGGAAGGAAAATAGGTTAGTGGGAGGGGGGGGGTTTTGCAGGTGTTGAGGGTTTTAAGCTTAGACATAGTGGGGTGAATCAGATGGTAGAGAAGGCGGTAGGGTATATAATTACGGATATATTTATATGTCTTGGGCTATGAGGGGAGCGAACGTGTGTGAAAGAATTAATGCATTACAGCAACTTTTTATAGGACAAAGTGTAGAAATAAGGAGGTGAAATGGGGGGAGATGGAGAGGGATTTAAGTGAGGGTTATAGGAATTTCACTTTACGGGATTTACGGAGTTGAAAGGCGGGTAAGGGGGATGAAATGGGCTGGTTTCCTAGAATGGGGGGTTTAGCATGATGAGTTTGATGAATGTTATATGAGGTATGTCCGGGGTGCAATTTTAACATTATTTGTTCTGGTGTTGTCAAGTAAAATTAACAGTTATATTTTGGAAATTATCGACTTATAACTATGTATGTGTATGTGTGTATATATATGCATGTGTTTGTATGTGTGTGTGTTTTTTGTGTATGTATGTGTATGTGTGTAGTATGTATGTATATATTATGTGTATGTATGTATATATATATATATGTATATGTATATATGTATGTAAAATGTATGTATGTTTACTTTCTTGTATATACCATTAATGGTTTTTCTCATGAACATTTCAAGATATACAATACATATTTCTATGCGCAATTTATGATTTTGATACAATGTGTAAATGTCAAAATGGCTTTTTATGTTCCAGTTTAATTTACAATTGTATTTTTGTAAGCACAATTGATTTGGTCCCAAATAGAAGTATGTAGTTTGATTTTTAAACGAACCCTTGAAGTTGTAAGAATGGTTTGAAGTTATTCATGGTTGAGTTGACGTAATATTATAACTGACGTTGTAAGTAATTGTGTTCAATTAGACAACATACTTTATATACTTATTTATATGTATGTACATGAATGGTAAATTGAAGTCTGATTTTAAAGGTGAAGAGTGAGTTTTCCTTTTTTTTGTTCTTTTTTTTCTCTTTAAAGGTAATACAAGGTTGTATCATGTACAAACCAACAAATATGGTTAGAGGTATGTGGTAAAATTTTCGTGTTGATTAGACATTTATAATACAGATGAAATACTAGGCTTAGGTTAGGGTAAATTTATGATAATTGTGGAATGTTCTTTGATTCAAACTGCTCTTTATTATAAATTGTATTTTATTATTCCCAGTGTGAATTAAGAGCAAGGATGATTAATTTGAGGAAGAGTAATATAGGTTTGCATGTTTTTTGCGAAAGTTAACTTATCCACATGTAGCTAGTATAGGACAATTTTAAGCTTCGGTATCTGATTTATATGTAGGAATAGTGGTCATATTTGTTATAATTGTAATGTTATTCGTTTAAAGTTTCAATATCTAATGTAACGTTTTTCCGTTATTTGTTCATATATTGTCCCTCTTTAGGGTTTTTCCTTTTGTCTATTGTCTATTGTTGGTTTTAAATTTAAAAAATAAAAAAAAGTTGTGACAGAACCCACAGGCACAACACCAGACCAAACATCTCTACGACATTCCCGTGTCCAACTAAACCTTTACAAAACTTCAATGTATGTAAAAGGCCCTAAAATCAAAAACCCCCTACCTGAGAACTCTAAACTGCGACACATTCTTACCTTCAAAACTACCTTTAAAAAAACTCTTATCTCCCTGATACACCCCGTAAACTAACTACACAATACCACCTGGTGGTTAACTTACACTCCCCCCTTTTGACCAAAAAAGGGGAAATATTAATCTCAATCTTAAAATAATGAATCTTAACAGTCATAAGTTGGCCTGTGATACCCCAAATACGAAACTATTACTGTCCCAAAAAAAAAGCATTCACATTGCTAAATCACAAAAAAGTATTTAGTACTTTGCCATAATACCAAAATTTCCCATAATTTGTAAATTTTAAAATTAAGAATTAAATTAAGTTGCCCCGAAATGCCAGCCAGGGCCGGATTAAAAAGTCTCCGGCCTAGGCTATTTTAATTGGGGGGGGGCCCCTTTGATTATGGGGGAACGAAGAAACCCCTTCCTGCTTGGGGGTGGGGGGGGGGGGGGCGGTGGACCTGCTTAAGGTCAAATTTAAAATACTTCTGGCTATTTAGATTAAATTAATAAGGAAAGTACATCAAGAAAACCCAAAAACCATTTACCAACACCCCATTATAACTATTTTGTTAAATCAGATTTTAAAGAGAAAAACTCAAGAACGTTTACTAATTGGGCTTTAAATAGGCACCCGTCCTATTATATTCAGCAAAACCACACAGCACTATTATTCCCTTTAAAATACTGACCTTTTTTTTATCATTGCTCATGCATAAGACTATCAAATCATTAAAACCAAGAAATTTAAAGAATTGTTTATATTAAAAGGCACTTCTTAAATAAACTTTTTTTTGGATTTCATTTTGGGGCAAAATCATCTTTTTAAATTCTGAAAAACAATATTTCTTGTTAACAGACCAATGGTCAAAAGGCTAGTTACACAATTTTTTTTGGCTCATTGTTGAACGGAGCGGGTTTTCATTTTTTTAAAACAAAAAGAACTTCTCCTTCACGTTAGCGGGAAAAGTTTTAGGGTAAAGGAGATACACTATTAAAACTGGGAAAGGTTTCTGAATACCTGCTTTTTTTTAAAATGTTTCAAAGCGCTGGGGGCGACTTTTTCAGGTGGAGTTTTAAAACTGATCCTTACCCAAAAATTAATTTTTTTCTTCAACAAATTGTCCTGAACATCTCTAAAAGGGTTGTTGCAATTTTAATGCACTTCCTCAACTGCTCTGGCATAGTAGTAATTTTAAAACAAAAATCCAAATTTCATTAATTCTGGTAGTTTTCTTTTTTTAAACCAATTCTGTAATCAGTGAATCCAAAGACAAAGATTACTGTCTTACAGTTCTCCTTGGTAGAAAAACCCAATTTCATTGTCGGCCTTCAAAATTGCTTTTCCCTCTTCCTTAAACCGCTGATATCCCCCGGGTAACTTAGCTTTCACCAGCATTTTTAGCTTCTCTTCAAACTTTTAAAAAGCTTCTTCATTGGAGTGAGCTTACAAATTCCACTAAGCCTCATAGGGTTGCACAAGTGCCTTTAAAATTTAAATTTTTCTAAATGTCTGTTCGTGGCTTTAACCTTTCCAGTATACACCCAAAGCACAAAGTGGCCCAAATTTTAAAATCTTCCAATTTTAAATGCTAAGCTGGCTGTTCGCTTTTGTAGTTGCTGTTTGGTCTTCATCCTCTGCTATTTTGGATCAAAGCAAAGTTTTTTCACAAAGCTGTTTTCAAAGATTATTGCATCAGCTGCGCTGACCACCTTGTGTTGAAAAGATTTGATGACACTCCAGAATGGTTACTTGAAATACCCCACCGATGCGTTAAGCAGAAAAAAAATTTAAAGGTGCTTGTAAAATCCAAAAATGAAACTGCAGCGACACAACACTCCCGCAGCACATGACCCAAAAAGATTAAGAAAAGTGCTGAGCAGGGCACATATTTAGCAAGTGGTTGTTTTGTTTGATACGGGCTTGCAATCCTTATATTTACCCGAAAGTTACTTGCATTGCGTGCTCTGGCCACGCAATCCTAATGAGAGTCTGTTCAACAGAGAAATCCAGTACTACATTCATCATTGTTTCTCCATCATGCCAAAAGTCGACAAAGCGAACAATGAATGCAGTCTGTAGTGAAATATCTGTGTTGAATCTACATTTATTGAAAGGGTTTTTTTGCAGTTTTCACACTGCTATGATGTTATTGAGGAATTTTATCATATTAATAAATTCATTGCAAAAAGTAGATGAATGTAAGATACAGGCCTCCCCCGCATTCCCAAGGCGGGGGACACATGATTTCTAAGCAGGGATCAAATTGTGAAACATTCTATTTCCCAAAAAATTGCCATGTTTTCAAAACCCCAAAAACCTCATTTTCTGGGAAAGCAAGTCCCCCTTGGCAAAATTTTACAACACAGAAACTCTTCTAGAATTTTCTCCAACAAGTCGCTCTTTTACAGTTTGTTTTTCCAAATGAGAATCCAATAAGCCTTTTTTTTTTGTGCACGAAATACATGGCTAAAATGTAGCTCCTGTGAAGGTGCGTTTTCATTTCCCAAAACGCGGGAAATTTTTTTCCGTCATTTGAACCCCCGTTGAATATTTTCTTTGGTAGAAATACTTGCATGCTGACATACACTTTTTCCCGAGCTTTCAGAGAAAAACCATCCCTGATCTTTTCACAGTTTTTGAATTTGCAAGCTTCCTATAAAAAAATGAACTTAAAAAAAAAAGACGACTTCCATTCATAAAAACCTTTCTGATTTCCTAAAGTCAATGTTCAGAGTTTTACTGAATTTTTTTTCAATGAAAGCATTACGAGAAACTGGGTTTTCATTTGGCCATAGGCAGGACTTTTAAGACAAATCCCGTGATGAATGTCCCTTGAGCATTGAGAGGAGACACAAAGAAATAGAGGGCTGAGAAAAAAGGGGGAGGGCTTCCCGTTTTTGATCTGACGTATCTGCAATTCAACTGTACTGGTAACAAAAACTGTTTTTGTGAGCATGTCTTGACTTTCGCCGCTTTCCCACTCTTTCTTTTTTTGTTCTTCTTCTTTAATTTTTTTCTTTTTTTCTGGACCCACCGATAAAAAACGTCCAACTCACTTTACGAGAGCCATAAAAGGATTACCGTTGTAATCATGCAAATACAAATTTTTTTTTTACAAATTTTTATTAATTTTTTAATTATTATTAAAAATTTTTTCTGTCAATTGGGGGATATGGCCGTAGCCCCCTTTCCCCTGGGGCGCACTAAAAATTCAAAAACGTTACCAAAAAGGGGTCATATAAAAAATTTTACCATTGATTAGGTTATGATTTGGGGACGAAATTTTTTTTAATTCTCCCCTTTATCCCAATTTTTTTAAACGAAAAACATACTGATCCCAAAAACAATGCACAAGGTATTTTTTATTACCATTTTTTCAAACTAAATAATCATTAGTTTTGCATATATATTGGGCCCCCACCAAGTAAAAATGAAATTAAAGAAGCAGGGACAATTTTTAGTTTCACCCCCCCAACATTTCTGAGTGGCTTATGGTTTTTGGGAAAATATGTAGTAAATTTAAATTTATGTTCTACATCACTTTCCCTCACAACTTGAAAATAAGCATTTGCGACGGAAGTGATTAGAACATCAATCAATTGGATCTTTATTAAATGTAAAAACTTAAAAAACAGGGCAAAGTGCTTTTAAAACCTACAAAAGGAAGTCATTTTGCGTTTTTTTTTTGGTTTTTTTTTTAAAAATTTTTACCAAAAAGCTCTTTACTGGTCCTGCGTCCCTTTTCTGGCAAGTAACCCTAACAGGTACCTCCCCCAAAATTTAGGGCGAAAACAAACGTTTACCAACACATCAATTCACCCAAACACTTCATTAATTTGTCAAGACAAGTCAGATAACATGTAATTACTACAAAAAATTGGGGAGAAAATTTCCCAAAACCCCCCATTAGCGGGAAAAACACAGCTTTCTGATGAAACAAAGGGGTGTTGGTGTTGCCCATCTAAGGGTTTGGGTTTTTTTTTTTTTTTTATTTTATTTTACATTTATTTTTTTTTTGATTAATTTTTAAAAATCAATTTTCTCTGCAAACACTTGAACTTTTTAGGTAGGGGCCCCCCTTTTTACTTGCAACCATGTGTGTGTCTTTGGAAAAGCCCCCCAACCCCCTTTTGGGCCCCGGGGGCCCCCAAATGCACGGGGGCCCTAGGTAAATACCCCCATTTGCCTTGCGGTAATCCCGGCCCCGGGCCCTGCTGGGGTTTAGTGGTACACTCTGTAATCATTTTTTACTACATTTAAACCACACAATAACCAATTCTGTAAACCAGCATTTAATCCTTTTAGAGAAAAACTTTGAATTGAAGTGTGACAATAGTCCCCTCTGGCAAAATTTACATTTCGTTTGGTCTCATCTGGTGGGGGTGATTTAACCCGCCAAGATACTTGTAACCCAGCCGGAGCCGGGCGGTATGCATCCAAGAGTCTGCTTATTTTGTTGGACCCATAGCATGTGGGGCCCCCCTCATGAACAATGATATAGAACTCACTGGGGTCCCCTCCCCCGAATCTTAAGTCAATAAAAATTTAGTTTTAGTTCTTTTTATTATTGACTCAAACTGCTAACGACAAACCCAAATTGTAATTACTCCCTCTTTTAAAGCCCTACCTTAGCCAATTTTTCATTCTATCGGCATCGGAAAACCCCAAAGTGGATGGAATCCACAGATGTGCACTCTGACTCCACTTCAAATTTACCATACCCGTGTCTGGTTCTGAACAACATGCCACAATTAATTATGATTGAGAGCTTTATGGATACAAGAATCAGTTACAATTAAAGTGTCAAACCTTTGATACATGGACGCATTTGAGTGCAAGGAGTATGGCAAACAGTTCTGTCTGAATGGTAGAGGCCCAATTATTAATGAGTGATCCAATTTCTTTAAGAGAACCATCACTCTGTACGACAACAGCAGCACTACCAGCTGCACCAGTGGATTGGTGAACAGAACCATCAACGTAAATAATTTGCGAGAGTGTGTGCTGTGTGACTAAGTTATCAATACTGCTTAAGGCATCATGTTTGGCTTCAAGACGAAGTTTTGGTTGTGATTTAAGAAGTAGTTTGGGGGGAAATGGAGGAATGGTAGTTTGGAATGGGGTAATATCCCATGGAGTGGAGAAGTGCCGCTGTTGCCTTACTTGACATAGATCATGTATCTGATTCATGCGGAGGTCGGCACCAGTTTTTTCGATCCATCTGGAGGAGTGTTCACCAGTGCTGAGGAAAGTTTGGAGGGCTTCTGTGCAGGGGTTTGAATGGGCTTGCCTGAGCTATTAACCCAATTAGGATATTTCTTTCAGTAACACAATCTCTGATGCTTGGGATATCAAGTTCTTTTTGCATATTTAAAATTTTGGCAGTGCGAGGGCATCCTAGGATGATCCTCATTGCTTCGTTTTGCAGTTTTTCCAGGCCTCCAAGCTTCCAGTCAGACACGAGTGCAAGAAGTGGCGCCGCATAATCAACCAATGATCTAATATAAGCAAGATACATCATTTTCCACAATTTTAAAAACTAGCTCCAACCTGGGGTAAAAACCTGCCACAACTCTAAGTGCTCTCAGCCTTCTTGTATTGGCGACCAAGGGCTAGTTACCAACAGGTCCAAGTAGTGGAACCTCAAAGCCTAGATACCTGTATCTGCTTACATATTCAGAAAGACCCCATCATGCAACTGGATCTGGCGAACTGTGCCTCCTGCCGAGGAGGACGCCTGTTGAGTATCTTTGTTTTATCCCCTGAGATTATCAACCCCAGGTCCTGACACGAGGCTAGTACATGATTAAGAATGTTTTGGGTGTTGGAGAATCCGGTGGTGTGAATCATTATATTATCAGCAAAACTAATCATATAATGATGGGGCTGGCTAAGCATAGCATTAAGTAATGCATTAATCAGAATATTGAACAGTGTGGGGCTGAGCACACCTCCCTATGGTGTTCCTAATTCAAAATCTTTAGTTACACTTCTATGTCCTTGGAACAACACAGACGACTTTTTGTTAGACAGATAACCTTTAATCCGGCGGAGAAGCCATCCTCCAACATCCATTCTGGCAAGTTCATTAATGATTACATGTCGGTTGACTGCATCAAAAGCGGATTTAAGGTCAAGGAACGTAGTGTATGAGCTGTGAGTGTGCAGAGTGAGAAAGGTGGTAATGCAATGATGCACACTCCTTCCATGCATGAAGCCATGCAACCGGGGAGACAAGAATTGCTTAATTCTGTGCATAAGACGATTAAGAATCATCCTTTCGAATGTTTTACACAAGCAGCTAGTAAGGGATATTGGGCGAAATGAGTTTTGTTGATTGGGCTTTGGAATGGGAATAATGAGGCTATTGGTCCATGATTTAGGGAGCTCCCCAGTGACATAACTCATGTTATGTAATTCAAGTAAAGGATTACCTGGTACTCGACACAGCAATCTGAGTATGTTGTAAGTAATACCATCCTCACCAGGCGACGTGGAGTCGCCCTTAGTTAGTGCTGCATCAAGTTCATAATTAGTGAAAGGAATGTTGCAGTCATCTGCCTTGCTAAGCATAAAGCAAACAAATCTCTCCCTTGCATCATATTTGTCATTTAATTTTGCCTGTGTGGTACTAGGAAGATTGTCATAGCTAGATGTAGTAGCCCAAGAACTGACTAACTCATTCGCCCTATGTAAGGGATGAGGGTGCGCGATCTGCCCAGTTCTGTTACCCTTAATTCTATTTATGCCCCTCCATGCCCGGCTAAGTGGGGTGTGAGCATTGAGACCGTTGACAAATTGTTCCCAGTCTGTTTGCCACAGCTCTGTCATAGGCTCTCTGGCAGCAGCAAGGGCAGTTTGGAAGAGGCTCAGCATTCCAGGGGTACGATGGTTTCTATAAGCTAGGTAGGCCTAGTCTGCGAGCAGTACGTTTCAATGTTCGAAGTTTAGAATCATTGTAATAGGTATGGTTTTTATAAGACTTATGATTATTATGGAAGTCATTTGGATTTAGAGTAGTAGGAGGTTTCAGAGGCGGCTCTAAGAAGTTCTGAATACTGCTCACAAGGTCATTGTTAAAAGTCTCGACAGAGGTACACTCATAGGAATTATACCAGTCAGTCACATGTGCAACAAAGTCATCATGTTGATCAGGGGGAACAGATCAGATCAGAGGACTCACAGGTAAGGACCCACGAGGGGCGAGGGGCGAGGGGCAAGTGGGGACAGTGCAAAGAATAGACGGTGAGAGGAATGTCTTGAGTCGAAGAGAGGAGTCAGGACTAGACCCAACAGCTAAGCCTTGGAAGCAGAGGAAAACAGCAACACAAAAAACAGGAGAACACTCAGTCATCCGGCTGGCAAGCTATCTGCATCTTGCATTCTTGATGTTGATTGGCGGCTGGCAGAAGCTGGAGGCGTGGTCAAGGGAGGCTAGATTCTTGATCGGTCAGGTGTCGTTAAAAGTGTAAGTCAGGAGTTGTAGTGATACTGGTCCTGTGGGAAGCAGCAGCAGGATAATACTGCACCACCTCTTGGGGCCCTTAACAACAACAACAGTTTGGTGTATGTCATGGGCGCCAACACATGGTGTGTGATTCTCTCCTACTATATCCATTTATCAGTGATGCAGATTACATGGTGAGTTTAAATATGTGGCCTGTAGTTATAACTTTTCTCTTGACATATGCAAGACATCACCATCCCTGTAGAAGCCATTATTAGATGTACTAGTCATTATATTTTGTTGTTGCAGAAGTACAAATGAAGATTCTATGTTCAATAAAGCCTAGAGATAAGGCCTGTGTTTCTATCACAAAATTTATTGAACATAGAATCCTGGGCTACCTGGTGGTGATCCTGCGCTAGATTACATCACAACATGGAGCGTTTACTGAAACCTGAGAGGCTAGACTGTGACCCCACTTATCAACGGCTGCTCAGGAATGGAAGCACTGGTTTAAGACTTTCGAAAACTTCTTGGGAGCCCTTCCTAAAGAAGATCTAGATAAACTAAGTCTGCTCATCAATTTTGTGTCACCTAAGATATACGAGGCTATTTCTGAGTGTAATACCTACGAAGATGCTATCAAAACCCTCAAGTCTCAGTATATTAAACCTACAAATGAAATCTTTGCACGCTATCGCCTTGCAACTCGCCGCCAGCAGATTGATGAATCCTTAGAGGAATACTTTCAAGCACTGAAAATTTTAGGTAAGGACTGTCACTTCCAAGCAGTGACAGCTGCTCAGTATTGTGAAGAGTCCATCAGGGATGTTTTTATCAGTGGCCTGCAATCACCAATAAAAAGGCAGGTTATTGGAGAATAAAACTTCGACTTAGCCCTCCCTTTTGACCAGGAAGGCTCTAGATTCAGCCCAAAAAAAAATTCTAAAGTATCAGTACCACCACCTTCTCGAGGGGTAATGCTGCTTTCCCTGACCAAACTCTTGCAATGAAGTTACTGTGGAACCTGCCTCAGTGACAGCACAGCGGGTAGGGTGTGTTTCTTTTGTGGTTTTTCAAGACACCCATTGCTCGTGAAGCAATGTGCCATAATGCCAAAGAAAGGGTCACTTTGTAAAAGATGTGTGCTAATCACAAAAAGACTGGGCCTCCACACATTAGTAAATCATGCACCTGCCACAGTGACTTCTGCGGCTATTTCCAAAATTCCTGTCAAGGCAGTTGTGAAATTATTCAAAAAGGAACAAAAGAAAGGGGCTTTTTGATAGGGGCAGCTCGATTTCATCAACCTTATTAGTTAAACGGCCCCCCTTGACTCTCATCACTTCAGGTACCGTTTCCAGGCATCAAATCTCTCCTATTAAAACCTTGGGTTTTTTGTAAGGTAAATCTAGAGCAATGGAAAGGATTATCAGATGTACATTTAGCTATTCTCCCCCACAACTGTGTCTGATTTATCCTTGTCAGACTTTCGAAGCGCAGGTATGTCACCTTAACAAATGGAGGTGAACGCCCCCTCTTTGTCTGTGGACTTAGCACTTTAAGGGAAACCCCCACCAAAGCTGTTTGCAAATCTTCCCGCGGTTTGCCATCCATATCAGCTAAGTCACGCCGCTATTTTATGAGGACGGTGTTCATTGAGAAAAAAAACTAGAGGCTGCTGAAGGGGGGGTTTTTATGAACCGAGTGATTTCCCCCTTTGGGGTCACAGGGTTTTGTTTTTAAAAATTTATAGGGAAAAGGAGACTTGCTATCGATTACTCTGAACAATCAACAAATTTACACTTTTGATGGGTACCCCCAACCCGAAATGATGATACAGAACAAAATTGCTCAGTACTATATGGGAAGCAGTTACAATGACATTGAATCGCGCAATCTAAACCCGTCAACACTGGCAAAATGCCTTCCGAGCTCTTCACTATTTAAACACTGCGTGCACACTACTAAAGCAACCCCCCATGAAAAGACCAACTATTCACGTCGTTCTTACGGGAGCCCCCGTGCCCACTTGGTTATGTCATCCCGGGCCCGTTTCCTAAAAGTCCCGTGGATGAACAAACGATCCTTTATGGAAGGTAGGGCCCTGCAAGCTAATCCACATTCCCCCCCTTTGCTACCAAAAAGGTGGAGGAAATACGTACACAAACATGTAAAACCCCAGTTTGAAATCCCAATGTGGAATTTAAGTAAACCCCCAATAATGTAAAGAGCTTAGTTTTCTCCTGGAAAGCCCCCTTTAGACTACCCCATGGAAAAAGAGGATTCTGCTCCAGCAGTTAATAAACCCGCTGGGAAAAAAAACGAAACCCGGGGGAAGACTCAAGGGCACGAAAGGTGGACGTGTAAAGTCGCCCCCTAACAGTTTGGGAGATTACTGTCTTGATTTTTAGAAGGGGGGGATTTTAGTGTACTGGGCCTGTGGGGAGCAGCAGAGGTAATACTGCACCCCCCTCTTGGGCCCTTAACAACAACAACATTTGGTGTATGTCATGGGGGCCAAACATGGGTGTGTTCTTCCCACTATATCCTTTTTCAGTGATCGTTACATGGTGAGTTTAAATTGTGGGCCCGGGTTTTAAAATTTTCTCTTGACATAGCAAGACATCACCCTCCCTTTAGAAGCCATTATTAGTGTACTGTCATTTTATTTTGTTGTTGCAGAAGTACTATGAAGATTCTATTTCAATAAACCTAGAGATAAAGGCCCGTGTTTCTTCACAACAAATTTAAAACATTTCTTCATGTTGGACATTTTCCTTTTTTTGTGCAGTTGTTGGGGGGAAACGGGTATTTGTAATCTTGGGTCAAATGTGGGTCGGCTTGTAATGGGCAAAGGGCATCTGATGTGTGAAGGAGCAATGGGGGTTTCCTTTTCATTTGTAAACTTTACGTTTTGTCGAGTAAATTTTTCGTACAAAGTGTCGACATTCAGGGGGGTTCTTGGGGCAGGAGTCGTATAAAAAGTTTTTTTTTATCTTTCCATGCAGGGATTGATTCGTGCTGGTCTTCTGTATTAATACGTCGATGATGTGGGGGTTTTTTGTTTTGGGGTTCGCATTGAAGGGTTTATTTAATGTTGGGGGCTCCACTACAGAGTTATAAAAAACTGTGGGGGGAAACGTGTATAGAAAACTGTGGTGGAAAACGTGTATAGAAACTGTGGTGGGAAACGGAACATTAAAAAAAGTTTCCGTTTTAAATCCCCCAGGGGGATATTATTACCAATATCTAGTGGGTTTTGCCTTGGGAAATGATCAGATTTTATCGTTTCAAAGGAAGACTCCATGGCAGAAGTAATGT
>NW_026467846.1:0-12987 GCF_026875155.1 Cherax quadricarinatus | reverse complement strand
ACAAAAATGAGAGGAAAAGTGCTGCTGACCCGGCCCCCTAATCGAAATGTGTAATTCTTATTCGGGGGGAACTTGCGTTCCCCCACCTTTCATTGTGTAAAATTTTTTATGTATTCTTAGGGAAAACTTGCTGTTCTACTACCTCTGTGAAGGTAAAACGATTTCAAAACCCATTTTGAGAATCGTTTTCTTACCCCCAAAATTTCCCTACTATTTCTACAACCTCCTTATGTAGAAAAATTGTTTTTCTTTTATTGTTCCCAACCCTTTTTCTTCTATGACGGCAACCAAACTTCATTAATTGCTGCTAACTGTGTATCCTCATTGGCGTTGGTACTCCTGAAGCAGGACTTGACAATATTCCGACCTCTGTAATCACAGTGCTACAACCGGCTTCTCGTTCCACTCCATAGCTTTTGAGCGCCTCCCAAATAACATCAACAGAATCTGAAGATTACATTCCATTATTTGTCCCTATTAGGCTTGCTTCATTTGTTGTACTTTTTTTGTTTTTCCCACAATTTGCTTACGTAGGACGAGTTAATATGATTTTCATTTTGAGATTTGTTATTTTTAATTAATTGTTTATCTTTATTTTTATAATTTATTTTTTGGTGATTTCATTTCAAAAGGAGGAGGTTCCTTCAAATGCTCTTTGAGGGTCTGAAGGGGGCCCCTTACACCTTCACAAGGGTTTGCCACCAGGAATAATGAGGACTGTCTGTCTTACTTCTTTTGGGGCCCTTCATTCTTATCACCCAGGATGAACCCACACCAGTCGACTAACCCCTAGGTACTTACTGCTAAGTAAACGGGGCGCAGGTGTAAGAAAACACTCCCAACATTTCCACCCATGTCAGGAATCGAACCACAGATACTGTGTTGAGGTTTAGAGCGTTGGAAGCCAAAATTTAATAAAGGGGGGGGCTACTTGGCGAAGTGAAGAGGTCTTGGTTGAGGAATTAGACCTTTGGTCTCCTTCCTCAGCTGAACCTATTACCCCCAATCCTTCCCTTCCGATCCTATCCTCCCATCCCCCTTTTTCCCTGTCCTCCCCCCCCCCAACTCACCCCTTTTTCCCGTCCCATTTGTAGCCTCTGGGGTCCTCCCTATGGCATTACGGTTCTTAGGTAGGGGGAGTGTGCTTGAGTTCATCCCCCTCCATGAGGTTCCTGGGTGTGGTGTAGTTTGCTGTGGAATCTGGATTATCTGGAGGCGCCCCGCTCCCCCTTTTGGATTTCTGAGAATTGGTTGGGGTGTCCTGCAGATGACGGGTGTATCTCCAAAGGCTGCCTGTCAGATCTGGGAAGTGACAAACCGAAGGAGATATGCTTTGTGGTGGATTTCGACCGCCCTCTCTTTTGTCTGCCCAGGTGGCTTGGTAGATGTGAGGCTGTTATTCCAGAGCGCTGGTTTATGGTGTGAAGGGTAGGGTATGACAAAAGGTTCATGCTGCATCTACACTGCTGGGGGTCTCGAGGTCCTCTCGGATAAGAGGGGAAACTTACAGCCTTTTCATGCCTTCTAGTGACTGTCCCCCCACTGTCCCTCTTTTTTTCTTTTTTTTCTTCCCATCTTTTTTTTGTTTAAAATAAAAATAAGAAAGAAGTCCCACTACAATGGAGTCATTCATTCGTGACAACCCTCCTCCTCCTCCCAGGACCCTTTCTGCTCCTGCATCCTGTTCTGACCCGGCTTTGTTACTGGACCATTCTCTAGGCTCTCTCCCATAACCCTGTACCTTCTGCTGGTGATGCTCCATCACCTGTTCCAAGTGCTTCTGGTGATGCTCCATCACCTGCTCCAAGTGCTGCTGGTGACGCTCTATCACCTGCTCCAAGTGCTGGTGGTGACGCTCCATCCCCTGCTCCAAGTGTGCTGGTGACCCTCCATACCTGCTCCAAGTGTGCTGGTGACGCTCCATCAACTGCTCCAAGTGCTGCTTGTGACGCTCCATCACCTGCTCCAAGTGCTGCTGATGACGCTCCATCCCCTGCTCCAAGTGCTGCTGGGGGACGCTCCATCACCTGCTTCAAGTGCTGCTGGTGACGCTCCGTCACCTGCTCCAAGTGCTGCTGGTGACGCTCCATCACCTGCTCCAAGTGCCTCTGCCTTTTGCATGCCTTTTAACTATGCGTCTGGCTTCCCCAAATACGGTGCGACAGTTTTTGAATCACCCATCTGCCTAGGGTCGGGCCGCCCGGTGTACTACACAAAACGTTCCAGATCATTTGCTGACGACAGTTCTTCGATGTCTGCTCATTTCACCCGAAAATGACCTACACGACACCCACTTCCTTTATGCACCGTGTTTACAAGTACACAGTGGAATAAATTCTTTTCCCTTCAACCGACATCTCCAACTGATTTTTCTTTCTGACCATAGTATTGGTAAAGCTCATTTACGACACATTGGCCAAAAATATATCTTTTCATGCTCTTCGTAGTGGTGCGTGCTTCATTACAGGTCAGACTGCAGAACAAGCTCATTATCTTTCCAATCTGACTCACATTGAAAACATTCCAATCATATTTTATAAGCATGCTACTCTCAATTCCTGCAGTGGTACGGTGGTTTTACTGCATACCATTGTACAATAATTTTCTGTCTTGCGGTGATAATTTGGAGCATTTAGCCCTTCAGGACTTTCCTATTCTCAGAGTAGATATATATATGTCTGCTGATCACGGCGGAAGCACTTTCTATCCACTAGCCTTGCGGTTTAGCGCTTCTTTTGGATGATAATAATATTAATAATAATAACCTTCGACTGCCGTAAACTCCGTCCTCTATTTATCACAGGCCATTGCTTAGAGGTCTGTAAAGTGGTCCTTACCCATCAGTGTCGAAATTGCTGCACTGTGTACACTAGCAAATACTGCAGATCTGCAGTGCCGCAGATCATTACTAATACATACTTGCAGTCTTCCCCCACTTGTGTCAATTGCAATGAACCTCATTCCTTCTTTTCTCCGCTGTTGTCAGGTCTGTCGTAATGAACTAGAAATCAGTTTATTAAGGAGAGTGAAGGCCTTACTTGTGCTATGGCTGTCTCGCATTCCTCCTTCAAGGGGAATCTTCTGTATCCTTAATTGACATAGCTAGGAGACTCCAACTTGGCAGTCCCCCTTGCTGTCAGCTTCTGTGGTGGATGTCTTCCAGGATCACTCCGTCTCTAATTCTTTGCGGTTTTACCCTCTGAAACCCTACTCCTTACCTTCTCTACTGTACTTTTCGCTCACTAGTTTATCAGTCTGCAAGACTCACAAGCCTGCTTCTTCTTGGCGCTTTATTACTGCAAAGCTGAACCTGTCTCATAAGCCAAGCTCTTCCCACTCCTCCAGTACTTAAACAGTTTACTTTTTCGACTTGGTGCTAATTCTCACCCTTTTATAACTCTCACACAGAGATGGAGGAGTTCACCATTCCCTCGTGTGGTCCCTCTTCTCCCTGTTCATCCCCGACTTTTTCCCCAGTTACCTTTCAACCTCCTTCATTCCTGTTCCACCGCAGAACTCTTCTGTCCCCTCAGCACATCTCTCCAGGTTCATATCTCCCCCGTCTCAGACCTCTTTGGGCCCCTCCATAGTCTCCCCGATCTCTACTTGCTCTACCTTACCTATCTCTGAAATCATGGTATCGGCATCTTCTTTATCCACTGAGACATTTGACGCTATCTTCAACTGTATTGCGGAGACGAAACCCTCGATGGACACTGACGCACCTCCTTCTACCCTTCTTATTTTTCACGACCCTTGCAGCAATCGTTTCCTTCACAGCATTCTGATTCCTCCTTGCTTACAAGCTTACTGTTGTCTCACACATTGACTTCACTGACCCTAATAGACTATTGCTTTTATCGCTTCTTATTGTTGGCATACCTGTCTTTGTAAATAATGATTTATTTACAATGGAATATTCGTGGCCTCAGGGGTAATCGGGGAGAGCTCCAGGTGTTGCTCTCCCAGTTTTCCCCAGTATGTGTTGGGTAACAAGAGCCCAAAATTCCTTCAACTGTTATTCGTCCCATTTCTGGCTATGTGCTGTTGCATTTGCTGATTCATTCCTAACGAATCTTTTAATGAGAGCGTGCTTCTTGTGCGCATTGGTATACTGCATCAACAGGTCTTTGTTCATTCTATGCTGCTTTATACTGTAGCCCATATTTATTTGGACAGTTGGTATACAATTTGTTCTCTATATCTCTCTCTTCCAGTGCAATCTGTATCTCGGATATTGTGTTCTTGATCTCTTCTCTATCGCCGCCCATCTGTTGTTAGGTGATTTTTAACGCTCACCATCATCTTTGGGTAGGGTCCCACTGTGACTCTTGTGGTGATCAGTTAGAGACTTCTCACTTCTTATACGGTGTGCTCCCACCCATTTTGACTCTCGCACTCAGTCTCTCTCTTGCATCGGTCTTTCTGCTCCTAGTCAATCGCACTTGATTACACTTGGTCTGTTCTCCCGGATTTGCACGACAGTGATCACTTGCCTATTTTTTCTTGCTTTACTATGTATTCCCGACTGCCTCGTAACCTCGTTGGCAATTTAGACTAGCAAATTCGGACTTACAGTTCATCTTACCGCTTTCTGTGACGACCCTTCTTCGTCCTCTATTGATGTGTGGTGCACCAGTTTTCGACCTTAATTTTGACTGCAGCATCACTTTCTATTCCTCAAATCTCAGGCAGGCATTCTCAGACAGGCGTGTCTTGGTGGTCTCCTGCGTGTGCCCTTGCAGTGTATTTTGAAACGCGATGAGTGGGGCCATTATCAGTATAATCGGACCTCAGATCGTCTCTTGGATTTTAGGCGTGCAAGGGCAGTCGCTCGTCGCATCATATGCAATGCTAAATGCACTTGTTGGCAAGTCTGTGTGTTTACACTTACCTCGATTTTCCCTATGTGTGCGGTTTGGAAGAAGGTATGGAAGTTGTGTGGCAAGTACACTTCAGACTAAACTCCTGTTTTGCGGGTTGCGATGTTGGTGTTGCAGAACCTCTTGAAGTTACCATGGAAATCAGGAACTATCTTGTAAATGTCTCCCAAGGGCTTCACCTCTGTCCGTCATTTCTCGCATCTAAGTATACCAAGGAGCAATTGCACCTTGGATTTCTCATATAATGGAATGGAGCCGTATAATGTACCTAACACTCTCCTAGAGTTAGAGTCTATGCTTTCCACTTGTCAGTCATCGACAAACTGGGCCTGATGATATTCATATCAGTTTGCTACAACATCTGCATTCTACAGCCAGAAAGTCATTTTATGTCTTATCAATCTTATTTGGACACGAGGGGTTCGCCCTCAGCAATGGAAATTCTGCATTGTCCTACCGTTTCCCAGATATTCCATTGTATTTACAATTGCTCACATATTCCGAATGTGATATAGTCAAGTTTCCTGGTTTTCGCTTCGATCACTGGTTGACTGGAAACCAAAATCTTCCTCTTTGAAGGCAGCCTGCCATGGTCGCCCGAATCTCCTTAAAATTCATGCACATCGTTCATGGGGAGCAGATCTCCTAGCTCTCCTCCGTTTGCATTCTACCTAGTCTTGTCCAAGCTTCTCCTACAACTCCTTCTAGGTTAGATTCCCTTCATCGTCAGGGTCTACGTTTATGCCTTGGTGCCTTTCGTTCATTCCTGTTGAAAGACTCTATGCTTAGGCGAATGTTGTTGAAAGACTCTATGCTTAGGCGAATGTTCCATTCCTATCTGATCGTTGTGAAGCTCATTACCTTCGTTACTTATAAGCAGTCATGACCTTCGTGTTCCATCTACGTATAAGTTGATCTCAGACGTTAGTAAAAGCCCATTATTTGTTCGACGCCCTGTTTACTCAACTGTTTGCTCTTCGTCTTCACTCACAACGGTCTTCTCTCCAGTTACCTCCCTTAGCGTCTGCCTTTTCCCTTCTCCCTTGGGAGGTTCTGAAGGTTCGTGCCTGTTTCCCCTACTACTGTGCGCCAAAGCTATCCTGCTACGACTGTTTCTCGCTCTCTTTTTCTTGATCATTTTCGGTCGCATACTCATGCTGTGCTGTTTATACAGATGGTTCTAAATCTGACGGTGGTGGGTTTGCGGCGGTGTGATCCCTGACGATGTTGTCTGAGGTCATTTGTTAGACTCGGCAAGTATTTTTACTGCCGAGTTGTATGCCATCCTCATAGCACTTCTCGGCATTTACATATATGTCTCCTACGACGTTTGTGATCATTTCAGATTCCTCAGTGCTTTACAAGCCATTACACAATTTGATTCTCCTCATCCATTAGTCCTTCGTATTCAGTTATGGTTTGCGCCGTGTGGCTATCGAAAACAAAGACGTCGCTTTCTGTTGGGTCCCTCGACACGTTGATGTGCAGGGAAATGAACAAGCAGATGCTGCTGCGTGGTCAGTGGTGTATGATCTTCCATTTTCCTATAGGGGTATTCCGTTTAGAGTTTATTTTCCAGTCATCTCTGCCCGTCTTCGCAGTCGTTGGCAACAACGGTGATCGAACATGCGCCATGACAAATTGCGATCTATTAAATCGCTTTTAGGCATGTGGCCATCTTCCTACCACCGTTGCCGTACTCGGGAGACTGCACTCTCCCGTCTCTGCATTAGCCATGGGTATCTCATGGAACGACACCCATTCCTCTCTGTGAGTTTGTCGGGTCCCTCTTTTGGTTCTTCACTTTCTTGTAGATTGCCCAGTTTACCAGCGAGCTCGCAGGGATTTACGTCCAACGACGCCGCCGCCCTACCACTCTTTCTAATCTTCTTTCTTGCAGAAGCTCCTACCTTTGACTTACGATCACTTTTGGCTTTTTGTCAGCAAACTGCTTTACTATACGAACTTTGGACACATAGCCCTTAGTGTCTCTTCCACTCCTTTTCTCCCCTCACCTTGATTCCCTTTCCACCTAGCCGTTTATAGCCCCAGCACTATTTTCTACCCTGCAGCGCTCTATGACTTTGTCGGTTCAGCGCTTGCTTTGATTATAATAATAATCCTGATTCGTCGTCCTTAGGACACTGGGTGTCACTTAGACATTTTACTGGATATTCACATTTTGTCTGGATCAGTTTTAAGACTCGATGTTCGGAGTTACATCAGATCCTGCCCTGAGTTTTAGCAAAGAGGGGAAACCCAGACACCTACATCACTCTGTCCATTTGCACTCCCCAAGGCCATGCCAGTAACTAATATATATTTACCACTATTGATAAAACTGCTAAATATCACCAAAGCCCTCATCTGGTTTATCTCTCACATTTGAATTCCTAGATCCATTCAAAGTAACCAGAATATTAACTTCACTGCAAAACATTTAGAAAAGTCTGAACCCGGGTAGGAATTAAACGGAAACTGTCTTACAGCTAATCCTCAGTCTTAAGAACTATTATGCGTACATATTGCAAGCATTTACCACACTAGGATAAATCTCTTCCTCTGCTGCTGTTTACAGTACGAGAAACGGTACAGGAATGAACAGGATACAATCATTTGAGCAGATTTTTGGACATAATGTGAAAGGTTCACTACACTGTTTAAGGAAGGATGGCTGGGAGAAGACACCTTCAATTTGCCCTACTATCCTAAATTAAGACTTCACGTGACAAAACAACTGGCCAAGGCCATCCTGAAAACAGTTCAGGCCATGAAACAGGTATGACAAAATAGCTTTTAAAATTTGCATATTACGTATCAGACAAACTATCAAGAACAGTAAGTAATAACTTAATCCAGTGAGTCATGCAGTGTTTCAGTAGGCAAAGCGAGTTAAAGTAGTTAGTTAGTGCTCAGTTGGTGCAGTGAGGTCAGATGGATCAGTGAAGCAGGTGGTGACTTAGGTGATCTATTAAAGCATATGGTGACTCAGCTGGTGAAATAAGGTAGATAATGATTTGGCTAATTCAGTGAGCCAGGTAGTGGCTAAACTGGCCTAGTGAAGAGCTGTAAGTCTACTGGTCCAGTGAGGAAAGTGGCAACTCAGGAAGTTCACCATGGCAAGGGGATTTGTATGGTTCACTGGGAAGGCAGAAGTTTAATTGGTCCATTAGGAAGGTGGTGGCTCAGCTGGTTCTTTGAGGCAGGTGGTGATTCAGCAGGTACACTGGGGCAGGTGGTTATTACGCTGGTCGTTTAGACATGTAGCTCAGCTGGTCCCATAACGAAGATGGTGATACATATGGTTTCCTTAGTGACCCAGAATATCTAGTGAGACAGGTGATTTCAGCCAGGTAAGTGACACAGTCCAGTGAAGTAAGTAATTCACCTGATCCTGTGGGATAAGTGGTGACAACTCCAGACCCATGAAGATGATTGTGAATCAGATAGTCCAGTGAGCCACATAGTGACTATTGAGTCAGTAAGATAGCCTAGTGAGCCACATGGAGACCCTACTAAGCTAGTAAGATAGGCTAGTGAGCCATATTCAGACTCTACTGATCCAGTATTTTATGAGGCATGTGGCAACTAAAGTAACTTCTGAGTGTCCTCATGACAGACAATTAATGAATATGAACTTACGGAAGTCCCCAGTAAGACTTGTGGTGACTTACCGAGGTCCCCAGTAAGACTGGTGGTGACTTACCGAGGTCCCCAGTAAGACTGGTGGTGACTTACTGAGGTCCCCAGTAAGACTTGTGGTGACTTACCGAGGTCCCAGTAAGACTGGTGGTGACTTACCGAGGTCCCCAGTAAGACTGGTGGTGACTTACCGAGGTCCCCAGTAAGACTGGTGGTGACTTACGAGGTCCCAGTAAGATGGTGGTGACTTACGAGGTCCCAATAAGACTGGTGGTGACTTACCGAGGTCCCCAGTAAGACTGGTGGTGACTTCCGAGGTCCCCAATTAAGACTGGTGGTGGACTTACCGAGGTCCCCAGTAAGACTGGTGGTGACTTACCGAGGTCCCCAATAGACTGGTGGTGACTTACCGAGGTCCCCAGTAAGACTGGTGCTGACTTACCGAGGTCCCCAGTAAGACTGGTGGTGACTTACCGAGGTCCCAGTAAGACTGGTGGTGACTTACCGAGGTCCCCAGTAAGACTGGTGCTGACTTACCGAGGTCCCCAGTAAGACTGGTGGTGACTTACCGAGGTCCCCAGAAAGACTGGTGGTGACTTACCGAGGTCCCCAGAAAGACTGGTGGTGACTTACCGGGTCCCCAATAAGACTGGTGGTGACTTACCGAGGGTCCCCAGAAAGACTGGTGGTGACTTACCGAGGTCCCCAATAAGACTGGTGGTGACTTACCGAGGTCCCCAGTAAGACTGGTGGTGACTTACCGAGGTCCCAGAAAGACTGGTGGTGACTTACCGAGGTCCCCAATAAGACTGGTGGTGACTTACCGAGGTCCCCAGTAAGACTGGTGGTGACTTACCGAGGTCCCCAATAAGACTGGTGGTCTTACCACATAGTATCATATATGATGTTTTAGCAGTAATTCATGACTTGTGAATATCTCATATACCTTCTTCTTTCAACTAGGCAGGGTGACCCAAAAAGAAAAATTAAAGTTTCTCTTTTTAACTTTGGTAATGCTTACAGGAGAAGGGGTTACTAGACCCTTGCTCCGGCATTTTAAGTTTCCTCTTACGAGACGCGTGGCATGAGACAAACAATTCTGTTCCACTTCCCATGGAGATAAGAGGAAATAAACAAGACCAAGAACTAATAAGAAATAGAAGAAAACCAGAGGTGTGTGTATATATATGCTTGTACATGTATGTGTAGTGTGACCTAAGTGTAAGTAGAAGTAGCAAGATGTACCTGAAATCTTGCATGTTTATGAGAGAAAAAAAGACACCAGGAATCCTATCATTATGTATAATAATTACAAGCTTTCGTTTTACACTCACTTGGCAGGACGGTAGTACCTCCCTGGGTGGTTGCTGTCTACCAACCTACTATCACAGGACGGTAGTACCTCCCTGGGTGGTTGCTATCTACCAACCTACTACCACAGGACGGTAGTACCTCCCTGGGTGGTTGCTATCTACCAACCTACTATCACAGGACGGTAGTACCTCCCTGGGTGGTTGCTGTCTACCAACCTACTATCACAGGACGGTAGTACCTCCCTGGGTGGTTTGCTGGTCTACCAACCTACTACCACAGGACGTAGTACCTCCCTGGGTGGTTACTGTCTACTATACCTACTACCACAGGACGGTAGTACCTCCCTGGGTGGTTGTTGTCTACCAACCTACTATCACAGGACGGTAGTAATTCCCTAGGTGGTTGCTGTCTACCAACCTACTACCACAGGACGGTATTACCTCCCTGGGTGGTTGCTGTCTACCAACCTACTACCACAGGACTGTAGCACCTCTCTGGGTGGTTGTTGTCTACCAATCTACTACCACAGGACGGTAGTACCTCCCTGGGTGGTTACTGTCTACCAACCTACTACCACAGGACGGTAGTACCTCCTGGGTGGTTACTGTCTACCAACTTACTACCACAGAACGGTAGCACCTCTCTGGGTGGTTGTTGTCTACAACCTACTACCACAGGACGGTAGTACCTCCTGGGTGGTTACTGTCTACCAACCTATACCACAGGACGGTAGTACCTCCCTGGGTGGTTGCTGTTACCAACTACTACCACAGGACGGTAGTACCTCCTGGGTGGTTACTGTTCTACCAACCTACTACCACAGGCGGTAGTACCTCCCTGGGTGGTTACTGTCTACCAACCTACTACCACAGGACGGTAGTACCTCCCTGGGTGGTTACTGTCTACCAACCTACTACCACAGGACGGTAGTACCTCCCTGGGTGGTTACTGTCTACCAACCTACTACCACAGGACGGTAGTACCTTCCTGGGTGGTTGCTGTCTACCAACCTACTACCACAGGACGGTAGTACTCCCTGGGTGGTTACTGTCTACCAACCTACTACCACAGGACGGTAGTACCTCCCTGGGTGGTTGCTGTCTACCAACCTACTACCACAGGACGGTAGTACCTCCCTGGGTGGTTACTGTCTACCAACCTACTACCACAGGACGGTAGTACCTCCCTGGGTGGTTGCTGTCTACCAACTACTACCACAGGTACGGTAGTACCTCCCTGGGTGGTTGCTGTCTACCAACCTACTACCACAGGACGGTAATACCTCCCTGGGTGGTTGCTGTCTACCAACTACTACCACAGGACGGTAGTGCCTTCTGGGTGGTTACTGTCTACCAACCTACTACCACAGGACGGTAGTACTTCCCTGGGTGGTTGCTGTCTACCAACCTACTACCACAGGACGGTAGTACCTTCCTGGGTGGTTGCTGTCTACAACCTACTACCACAGGACGGTGTACTTCCTGGGTGGTTGCTGTCTACCACCTACTACCACAGGACGGTAGTACCTTCCTGGGTGGTTGCTGTCTACCTACTACATAGGATATTTCATATATATATATATTTTATAAATACCTTGTGTGTCTTAGCATGAGAATGTAATTATGGGTTTATAATGGATGCAGTATTTTGTAAGTGGAGTAGATGAGTATTAAATTTCTATTCGCTCAGATGGACAAGGGGTGGAGCTCCCACTTCACCAAGGAATCAGAGTAAAACCACTTCACCAACCGAGACAGAGTCCCCACTTCTCAAGTCAACGAGGCGGAGGTTCTCATCAATTATGCGCACCTATTCCTGGTCCTCTGTACTGTTTCTATTTCGATAATATGTTGTATGAAGGAAGCAAAATTTCTTCCAGTGTCGTCAGGCCGATTTCCTTAACTTTCTTTGTAGGACATTCCCTTAGCTCTGGAACTAACCATGTTGCAAACCTTTGTGCTTTCTCTAATTTCTTGACGTGCTTGACTAGCTGTGGGTTCCAAACTGGTGCTGCATACTCCAGTATGGACCTGACGTACACGATGTACAGAGTCTTGAACGATCCCTTACTGAGGTATCGGAATGCTATTCTCAGGTTTGCCAGGCGGACCAAATGCTGCAGCAGTTATCTGATTGGTGTGTGCTCAGGAGATGTGCTCGGTATTATACTCGCCCCAAGATCCTTTTCCTTGAGTGAGGCTTGGAGTCTTTGGCCACCTAGTCTTTGCCCTTCCCAATTTCCATGACCTTGCATTTGGCGGGGTTAAATTCGAGGAGCGAGTGCTGGACCTAGCTTCCAGCCTGTCCAGGTCTCTTTGTAGTCCTGCCTCAGCTCATCCGATGTAATTCTCCTCATTAACTTCACATCATATGAAAACAATGACTTTTCTGAGTCTATCCCATCTGTCATGTCATAAGTGCAAAAGCTGATCCTCTAGCTTTTGCACTAATCTCTCGTGAGGAACTGTGTCGAAGGCCTTCTTGCAGTCCAAGAAGATGTGATTTACCCACTCCTCTCTCTCGTGTCTCCCGTTACTCGTCATAAAACTCCAGTAGGTTTATGACAGGATTTTCCTTCCATGAATCAGTGCAGGTTGTCGTTTATAGGCTTTTTCCGTTCTATGTGCTCCACCCCTCTCCTCCTGATAATCTCCTCCATGACTCTGCACACTATACATGTCACTGACATGGGTCTGTAGTTTAGTGCCTCGTGTCTGTCTCCTTTCTTAAAATGGGGAGTACATTTGCCGTTCTTCCATACCTCAGGTAGTTGCTCAGTTTCCATGGATGTGTTAAAAAATTGTTGTTAGTGTCAAATTACAGCATCTCTGCTTCCCCTTAAGGACCCATGGACAGATGTTCGGTTCCACCGCCTTTGAGGGTATCAAGGTCACTTAGCAGCTTCTTCACCTCCTCTTCGGTTGTGTGTATTTCATCCAACATTTGTTGGTATATCTCTTGTTGGTATACCCCCTTTTTCTGACTTCCCAGAGTCTTTTCTGTCACCACTGTAAATGTTTCCTTAAATCTCATGTTGACCTCCTCACATACTTCGTCATTTCCTGTGAGCTTCCCACCTTCTTTCCTCAGCCTGATTACCTGGTCCTTGATGTTGTCTTCTCTGAGTGGCTATACAAAAAAGCTTCAG
>NW_026467845.1:0-10217 GCF_026875155.1 Cherax quadricarinatus | reverse complement strand
GCTGTTTGCTGCTGCTGCGCTCCCGGGCTGCTGCCCCCGCTGCCGCCGCTGCTCCCGCGGGCCGCTCCCTTGTCTTTTATTAAAAAACAACTACAAAGGGAGTTCAAGGTTAAAGAGCCATACAAAGGAGAAATTCTTTTGAAGGAAAAATTTGGGGGTTTCCTTCCAAGATTCCCTTTTTAAATTGGGAATTTATAAAAAGCCACTGTTTTTGGCGGCCGTTTCCTCTTTGTCCCGGTTGCCTGTTGTCTTTCGGGCCCTCTTTTACAAAAAAAAAACTGCTATTACTTTTAAATACTACCCCATGCGCATCAGCCCGGCTCCCTTTTCAGGGATTTGGGGGGAAAATCCCCAAACAAAATGAAGAATTGGGACCATGTGCAGTATCGGGGTATTTTTTATTTGTGGGACGTTTCCCCCTTCCAGGGGCTTTTTCGAAACACAAAAATGAGCTAATCGTCCCTCAGCCTGGGGGGTTGATAAAGGGGAAACCCTTTAGTTTTAAAGGGACCCCAAGGTGAGGAGCTCCCAAAAATTTCGACTTGGTTTGACACCCCAAAAAAACTTAAAATTAACACGGGGAAAAACCTTCTTTTATTTGTTTGGGTAGCAGGTGGTTTTTTGCGCAATTTAAACTTTAAAGATGACAAACACTCAATTCCCCCCCCCCAAAACATTAATGGGGAAAATTTCCCTTGGCCTATACCTCGAACAACCTAAATTTCGCCCCCTTTACCCAAACCCCTAAAAAAAAAAAAGTACCCAAAAAGGGGGGGGGTCCTCCCCAAAAAATAGGGATATTTACGTGCCGCAAACTGCCCTTCTCAAAATATCCCAATTAACTTATATTCCATACCTCACCCTATCAATCTGTTTTTGGGGTTCAACTGAAGCAACACACCAAAAGAAATTAAAAAACCCAAATAAAAGGCCCCAGTTAAGAATAATCAACTAAATCCCTTTCCCTGGCATACCCCCCCCCCCCCAAATTTCATGATCTTAACTTACCCCCTTTTTTTCAGAACACCCCACACTTACTACTAGAAATTCTATATCTACAGGACCAAAAATTTCCCAAATTTATTATACTTGGACCTAAAACGTTTTTCTTGTTTGTTGTGACGGCCACGGGAAATAACCCCATACAAAAACATTTTCTAGGGCACCCCCGGTCCGACAAACCTTTTAACAAAATTCAATGTATTTCAAAGGACCTAAAATTTGGAACCCCCTGCCTAAAAATTTCTAGAAAAAAAAAAAACTGCAGCCCACACTATCATTTTTCCAAAACAAAGTTAGAAAAAATCTTATCCCCCGTTTTCCCACCCGAAAACAACTAAATGATAACCCCCTGGTGGTTACAATTACAAAAAACCACCCCTGACTAAAAAACACAGAAATACTAATCTTAATCTTAAAATAATTTAAACCTAACTAGTCATAAGTTTGCCTATGTTCAAAAATTTTACACTTTGTATTGGCTAAAATAAAAACATTCACATTGCTAAACTCACAAATTTTGATGTAGTCAACCCAGCCTTTAAAAACCCTTTAAAATTTTAAGGATTTAATTTTTAAAAAAATTTGGTTTAAACCTTGGAAAAAAAAACCTACAAGGGTTTGGTTTTAAAAATGACACTAAGCAAACAAATAAAAAACATTTATTGGAAAAGTTTTGGGGCCTGGGACCTTAGGTTAAAAGTGAAACCTTGTCCCGGACCCAAACGTTTTTTAATAAAATTTGTTTAGTGTTTGCTTTCGTGTCTTTCTAAAACCCAAAGTTAAGAATTAATTTTAAGTCTGCCCCAAAAAGCCTAGTGTGAGGGAAAAATTTTAATTTTTTTTGGAGTTTGAGATATAGTAACGATGTTTCATTACCCCTACTAGTTAGGGGAGGGTAAAAGGTTTTGCTTCCGCCTTTCTTCCTCCACCTAAAGTGATTTGTTTAAAGGCCCGGCCCGCTTGGGTTTAAGTAGGGGTTTAGTTTCCCGCTCCCGCTAACCCTTCCCCTCCCTCTTCCCCCTCCCCCCCCCCCCCCAAAAGGGGACTGTGGGGCTCTTTGGGGGAAAAAGAAATCCCACCCCCCCTCCCCCCCTCCCACCCCCAAAGGGCCCCCCCCCAACCCCAAAACAAAAAACCCAACCAAATACTTTTTTTTGGGATTGAATACCTGGGGCACCTTGAGAAAGGGGACTAAATCCAGATTCCCTTTTGATTGCTTTTCCCGATAAAACGGGGGTAACCCACGATTCCGGGGAAGAACTGCCCGGGATGGGTAAATCCGGGGCCGGGGAAAAACACCTTATCCCCAAACAGCAAAGGCTACGGTTTCAAAAAACAGGGTCCCAACAAACCCGAACCAAACCCTTTTAGATATTAGGTTGAAATTCAAATTTTTAAATTTTTTTCATTTTTTTTTCATTTTTCTTTCAAATAGGGGTATTCCCTTTTATGGGTTTTTTTGTTTTTGTTTGATTTAAAAAATTGTGGGTTTTTTTTTGTGAATTATTATTTTTTTTTTATTCTTTTTTTTTCTTGGGGGAGGAGGGCCCGCCCTTGGGAATACTGTCTGAAGTTGTTCAGGGTGGAAATAAGCCTTCACAAGTGGGACCTTGCCGGTTTAAATCTACTGAATTTAAGAAATTTAAATCCATTCCCAAACTTTCCTTTTGGAAAATTCAACCCCCGCTTTCCAAGCGGTTTCCACAGCCCGAGTAATCATTCTCTATTGGGAGGACTACAGTTTCAGGTATTTTTAAAGATAGAAATTGTCTCGTGGTTTTCATGGGGGATTAAAAACCATTTGTTTTTCTCTCAAAAGCAAGGGGGTAGGACCCAACCGGTTCACTTGTTAGATGAAAGGAAGTATCCCTCCAATCCCCATAAATGTCTTGATTTTGGGGGGCCCAGACCAAAGCCCGGGTTTTTCTCCTACTGCCCTTTTTTTTATTTTTCCTGATTTTTAACCCCTTTAGAATATCGAAGGACCCCTTTGTAAATTTTCCCATCGAAATTTGCCCTTCTCTTCAAAATTTTCCCCAAAAAGCCCCCCCAAAACAAAATCAAGTTACCCAAAAGGAAAAAATTTTCTTTTAAAATTTGGGAATATAAAAAAGGTATTTTTTCAAGTCAGTATTCAAATTAAATTCTATGAGTTTGATTTTCCCATCTTAGTTTTTTCCAAAGGTCAAGCAGAGGACTGTTTTTAAAAATTGGTTTCAGCCCGGCCCGTGGCCGGGGCTTTTCTCCCCCAATCTTTAAAACCCTTTTTAAAAAAATTTTTTAAAAAACCCTATTTTTGGCCAAAAATGTCCTCAGATATCATTTCCATTGTTGATCGGGAAATTTTTGGGCCAACGGTCATTCTCCCGGGAAACCAGGCGATTTCCCCTAGGGTTTAAAAAGGGCCTATCTTTAGGGTACCTTTGAAAGAGTAGTATTGACTTTTCGTTGGTTTTATCTCCACTTTTTTGGGGGGAAATTTAGTTTTTATATTAAATTTGTTATTACCCTTCGTTTTTCCCCTAAAGCCGTTCCCCTTAAAAGACCAAAAATACTACAGAGGTGGCTAAAACCCCTTTTGCCCAATCTTCCCCAGAAGGGGCTTCCCCTAGAGAAATTTTGTTGCCCAAAGGGACAAAAATTTAACATCGACTTAATGCAACACTATCCCAACTTCTGGGGTGAACCCCTCTCTTCACCACCCCTATAAATCCCAGCTGTAATGGGAGGATTAGGCCAGCTTGGGATTCTCAAGTCATTTTAAAAAAAATTTTGGCTCCCTTAAACCTAAGGAGTGGCATCGTTTATTTACCTGTGCTTTTTTTTGCCAGGAGGGAATTTCCCAGTGATCTTTGGGGTTTTAAACTTTTTGGAACTTCTTTTAGGGTTTGACGGGCCCAAAGGGGCCCCATTGCCCATCCTTCATGATTGGGGGAACTATGAGGAGGAAAAATTGCGGAGGTTCAGTCTTTTACCAGTTTCTCCTTGACCTTGTTTCCAAATTTGAGGAGACCTCGGGAACATAGTTTCAAAAAACCTAAGCTTGTAAAGGGGCCATTTACAAAACTATTTTTTTTCCCAAAAAGTCAGAGGAGAATTTTTTTAAAGTAGGTGATGAATTTCTTGTACTTTTGCCAAATAAGGGTAAAATTTAAATTTATTGTAGCATGGAAAGGCCCTTTATAAAGTTTAAAAATTTGGGGGGAAAAGTGATTTCCTTTTTTTAAAAGTAAAGGGGGAAAACCAAAGCTTTTAATTTCAAAATTTTAAGAAATTTTCCCGAAAAAATTCTTTTTTAACTGCCTTAATAACTTTGATTTTGTTTTTTTAAACCAATTTGATAAGAAACTGAAAAAATTGAAAAGTGTGCGAATTGACCCCTCAAAAATTAGCATGATAAAGAACTACAGGGCTTGGTGACTTTTGCCCACCCCGGGCGAAACCCAAATTTAATTATTAAGAACTTTGGATGACCTTAAGAGAAAAATAAACCCTACTTCAATGTTTTGGTAACTTTTCGGGACGTCTTTATTTGATTTTCCCAAGGTGTTCCCTCCCCCGGTAGCCCATAAGTTTGACTTATTGACGGACAATCCTTTCAAAGGGAAAATTTATCCCCATTTCCCGTTAAACCTTGGGGATCCCTTTTGGGACCCGAGGGGTTAGAAAAAAATTGTTAAAACTAAAGTTCAGTAAAACCTTCAATTTTCATTTGTTAAAAGTGGGTAATGGTTAAGAAGGAGGAAAAATTAAATATAGGATTGCTATTGATTTTGGGCAAATGCTATAACTCGGTGGGAGGCGGGCCCCTATCCCCCAAAAATGGGATACGATCTACAAAAATTTTATGACCCCTTCCTTTTTTTAAAGAGATGATTTTGCGCAGGCATACCCATAAAGTAATTTTTGACCCTTTTTTTAAAGCGTCACCGCTTTTCCAAACACCCCAAAAGGACTGATGTTAATTTTAGAACTTGCCCTTCGGTTTGGAAACCGGGTTTTGTGCTCCCTAGTGGACTGTTGGAAAGGTCTTGGGAAATTGGCCCAAATGTTTCAGTTTTTTTTTAAATTAAACATTTACTTTAAAGGAAATCAAATTGGGGGAACATACCCAAAACATTAACTTCAGTTTTGGGGTAGGTTTCGCTACATGGCCTCACTGCCAAGCCGGAAAAAAAATGCTTCCTTGGGTATAAAAAGATTAGAAAATTTTTGGCTGTTTCTTTTTAAAATTAAATCTCTGCGCCTCCCCAGTTTTAAAATCAAGCTTTATTTTTAAATTTTAAAATTTCCCCCCCGAAAAACATGGGTGCTTTTCTTGGGTTTTGTAAATTTTTTTGCCCCCGGTTTATCCCAACCCTTCTGATCTTTCAGGATTATCCGGGGCTTTCCTTTAAAAAATCTGTGAAGGGGAAACCCCTTGAACTTTCCCACGTTGCGGGGGGGGAAGTTTAAAGAGATTAAAATATCTTTTTGAAAGACCCTATACTTTAAGGGTTTTCCCGATTTTAAAAGAACTTTTGTTTTTTTAGAATGTTTCCTCCAAATGGCTTTTGGTGGGGTTTCTACAATTCCATGATGGTACTCCCCTTCCTGTAAGCTTTCCCAAGCCGGAAACTCCCTTTTTGCAGAAAAAAGATAATCCAAAAATAGAAAAGGGGAATTTTTTAGCCCCTTTTGTGGGGGGATCTCCAAACTTAAATTTTATTTGCTGGGAAAAAATTTTTATTTTAAAAAACGGACCACAAAACCCTTTGGGTATAACCCAAAAAAACTTTAAAGGGGAAACCCAACCCGTGCCCATTGAGGTGGACATTGGCCTCCCGGGTTTTAAGTTCCCCCTTTTTGTGTATAAACAATGGTTTTATCCAATTATTTCTTTTGACGGTTAAATGTTTACAGTCAGTAGAAGATTTGTTGCCTTTCGCGACTTTCCCCATGTTAGAACTTTTTCTCATCTATTTTCTTTTACTCCTTGACTATAAGTCTTGGTATGGGGGAGTGTGAGGGAAAAAAATTCAATGATAGGGGGTAGAATATAGTAACAATTTGTTTTATTACCGGCTACTTGTTAAGGTAGGGGAAGTCCGCTCCGCCTTTCTTCCCCTCCCCCGGAAAGTGATAGTTTTTATTGCCGGCTCTTGTTAAGGTTTGGGTAAACCGCTCCCGTTTTTCCCCCTTTTCCCCCCCCCCCCGGGGAAATTTTTTGACTTTTTTGGCTTGTTAAAGTTTCAAACAGTAAATTTTTTCCCCCCCCCCATTCCAAAACCCCCCCTCCCCCCCCTTTGGGGTTGGGGCCCGAAAATTTACCTGGCAAAATACGGGGCAGAACAGGAAAGGAAAACGGACAGGGCAAAATTTCTCCCTTTTGTATTGAACTACCCGTGACCTGTATGCAAAATGCAGGACGTAATCCAAAAGCATTGCAGCGGGAAAGAATCTGCTTTTGTCATGGGATAATTTAAACACGCATTCTCTGTGAAGGAATGCCAAATGGATGGTCACCCCAATTCTTTCGGGCCTCCCCCCCTTATCTTTAGCCCCTCGGCTCGGTTTTTAACAAAAGTGTCACCAACACCAGAAACCCTTGTAGTTTTTAGCGTTGAGTTCAAATGTTATTTTATTATTTTTTTTTTAAATTTTTTTTCAAAAAAGGTAACCTTTCCCTGTTTTGTTGTTTTATGTTTTATTTAATAAATAGTGTTTTTCTTTGTGAATTATTTTTCTTTTTCTATTCATTTTAATTTTTTCCCGGGAGGAGCCGCCCGGTTTAAAACTGTCTGAAAATTGTTAAAAGTGGTGGGTAAGGGCCCTTTAAACCAGGCCCGGCTAGGTGTCCTAGTGGGGCCCCCCTGTAAATTAGTATTTTATAACATGTAAACCACACAATATCCAAATCCTTAAACCCCCACATTTTTAAACCCTTTAGGAAAATAAACTTGATTTGATTTGATTTGAGGGATACCACTCTTTTTCACAGTTTCACATTATGTCTTGTTTTTGTATGATACACCCACTGGCTGGCGAAACGTCTACAAAGAATGATCCAGATGTTCCATGTTTTAATTCTCATTCGATTTTCTGTGCTTCTTTTCCCTTTGCGTGAAATCTTTTTTCATCTCTGAGGGATAAAAACGCAGAAAACGCTTAGGCCTTTTCTTTCGTGGTTTTATGAAATAAAACTCACTTTGGGCCCCTTTCGGCATTGTTTTAAAGACGTTCTCTCGGGCAGACGAAACGTCTTCAAAAAAAAAAATGCCAAAAACCCTCGTTAAGGTTTTTTATGAACTATGTGCATTACCAAGGTTTAATACTTGTCTTCCTCTCGTATATACGGTACTGACTACCTACCTTGTGTGTTTAGTTTTGGACTAGTTAAATGGATATTTGTGTACTTTATTTGGTATTTACCACCATTCATGGATCTTTTACAAAAAATTCTTCAACACTTGTTCAACCTTTGGACGAAGTCTATTGACTAGTGGATGGTAACTATACCCGCCTCCGCTGCTTCACGTCACTCACTCAGTTTTTAAGCCAGGGTTACGGCTATGCTGTACATTCTCAAGTTGATGGACTGAAAACATCGATCCAGGCTGGGGGCTGATTACCTCATACTCCTCCTCCCTTACGCTTCCTCTTTGTTTTGGAAACTGATGAAGCCACTGTGTGGCGAAACGTTCCTGAATAAAGATTCTATATGCTGCATAAGTGTTTCAATCTTCAACTTGTCGGTTTTTCAAACCATTCATCACAACTGTTAGACATGCAGCATCTGGGATCTTGTTAAAAAGAATTCTCAACACTTGTTAAACCCTTTTGGACAAGACCTACTTCGATTTGTGGTGGTACCATATGCCCCGCTCGCCTGTTTTCACGTCACCTCACTACAGTATATAAGCCACGTTACGGCCCTATTTGTACATTCTAAAGTTGATGGACGAAACATCGACTCCAGGCTGAGGGATGATTTACCTCATAATCCTCTTCCTTACGCCTTCCTCTTTGTATTGGACTGATGAAGCCACTGTGTGGCGAAACGTTTCCTGAATAAAGATTCCTATATGCTGCATAAGTGTCTCAATCTTCAACTTGTCGGTTTTTCAAACCATTCATCACACCCACCATTTTGCTTCACTTACGAGGAAGTGTGTTGGCAGTAGCCACAGGTGCTGCAACCTTGAAGACAACTTCCAGGAAGAGAGAAAGGAGGTGGGGGGTCAGTCTTCCCTCCATGTTAGAGGCAAAAAATGAACTTCCTCGATGATAAGAAGCCTTGTAAAGTTTTTTACAGAGGGGGAAGAGCTAGGTGGTGATGGCTTGATCGCCGGGGAGAAAAAAAAAAACCTCTTTGACTTGAGGTTTTTTCGTCTTAGTAGACCCGGGGACGTGTGTTGAGCCACGGGTGTTCTTGCAGGATCTGCACACGACAACGGTGCTTGTCTGTCATAAACTCTGTGGGACAGCTACGAGCCTGCTCACGCAAGCGTTCACCGTAATGCACAGTGCATAAGAGGACCTTGTTATTCCAGCCCACGTGCAATAGTGGCTCGAAGGTGCCTGCAACTACAGGCAAGTTGAACTTCAGCGCCTATAAATATAAAAATAAAGCATTTATTACAGTATAGAGGTAAATGAAAAAAAATTTCTTCCTTTCTTTGCATTTCTAAGATGCCAAACGAATGACTTGTGTCCTACTGCACATGGCACTGAGGACACTTACTGGCACTTGAGCTGGTCATTGCGGGCACGGGCATCAATAATAGCTTGCAATGACTTGAAAAATCTTGATTAAGACCATAAGGAACACTGCAGAAGGCCTAATGGCCCATACAAGGCAGGTTTCAGTTTAAAAGTTGTCATTCTGCCCTATGGCCTCAAAACATTTCTCAACACTCACTGTTATCGAACATTAAAATGGTATAAAATACCGACAGGTTGTTGGTAGGACACATATGCAACAGTTAGGTTCTTTATTTCGAAACGTTTCGCCTACACAGTAGGCTTCTTCAGTCGAGTTTCAGAAAAGTTGATTTGAAGCAGAAGGACTTGAAGACCCATGTAATCAGTCCATCACCCCTTTAAAGTTTTGAGGTGGTCAGTCCCTCAGTCTGGAGAAGAGCATTGTTTCATAGGGCTGAAAAAAATATGGAGTTGAAGTGACAGGAAAGGAGCCTTATATAGCGCCAGGAGGTGAAGGACGTTAGGTCACTAGTAGAAGTAAAAACGCAGATGTTGGGAGGTCGGTCCCTCTCAAATCCAGCCGTTCTCACTAGTAGAGGTTGTCGAAGTTGATTGCAGGTCTGTACCAAGATACCCTTGTGTTGCAGTATCTGACAGATTGAACATTAAAATGGTATAAAATACCGACAGGTTGTTTGGTAAGACACATATACAACAGTTAGGTGTCTTTATTTCGAAACGTTTCGTAACAGGGCTTTTCAGTCGGTACAGAAAAAGTTTATGAAGAGAAAAGCTTGAAAACGATGTAACTCCATCACCCCTTAAAATTTTGAGGTGGTCAGTTCCTCAGTTGGAGAAGAGCATTGTTTCATAGTCTGAAACAATATGGAGTTTAAGGACAGGATGGAGCTTTTAGCGCCAGGGGGTGAGGTAGGTCACTAGTAGAAGTAAGAAGCAGTGTTTGGGGGGTCAGGGCCCCTCAAAACAGTCGTTCTCATAGTAGGGTTTTCGGTTGATTGCGGTCTGTACCAGTTTCCCTTGTGTTCAGTGTCTGCAGATTGAAAATTAAAAAGGTTTAAAAAACAGAAAAGGGTTTTTAGGTAGCACATGCAAACAGTTAGGTATCTTTATTTTTGAAACGTTTCGCCTACACGTTGGCTTCCTCGTCGAGTACAGAAAAGTTGATAGAAACAGAAGGACTTGAAGCGATGTAATCAGTCCATCACCCTTAAAGTTTTTGGGTGGTCAGTCCCCAGTCTGGGGGAAGAGCAGGTTAAAAGTACCGCGTAATTTTCCCACACCCGGGACGGTTAAAGTTTCACGTGTACCTTTCCCCACCCTGGAGACAGGGGAAAAAGTTCACGGTACCCTTTTCCCCCACCTGGAGAAGGTTAAATGTACACGTGTACTTTCCCCACACCCGGAGAAAGGTTAAATGTACCGTTTCTTTTCCCACACCCGCAGACAGGTTAATGTACCGTGTACCTTTTCCCACACCTGGAGACAGGTTAAATGTAAAAAAATTTTTAACT
>NW_026467844.1:0-13484 GCF_026875155.1 Cherax quadricarinatus | reverse complement strand
AGTAGTTGAAGTAACTCTTCTTCAGAAGAAAAAGAGATTATTTTATAATCAAAAAAAAAACGCAAGCCAAAAGGGGGACTATACACCGAAGAGAGAAGTACTCCCCCCAACGGGGGTTTGAAAAAACTTTAGGGAGCAACTTGAATTCAAGCAAATACATGCTAGAATTTTCCCTTTCACCGACTTTTGGTTGCCATAACATGTAATCTTACTCTTATTCGCGCCATGGATTCCAGGAAGGTACATCTGGCACATAAGTTATTTTAAACCCAAAAAGTGGTCTTTTCCTTAGAGTTATTTCAAACATCCTTTTGTCAGCTGATTTATGAAGGTCAGCCCCTAAGATAACCCCTACCCTCGAGTGGTGAGGGGGACACAGGCCCAAAGGCAAAGAGATTGGGGATTTAAAAAAAAAAAAAAAAACCCAAAAGGGGCTACCGGATGGTCAAAATGCCTTGTGTTAACTCCCCAAAAGCGAAGTTGCCGAAAAAAAAAAGATAGGAAAGTCAGAAGGATAGCAATGTATGTAGTGTGTTAGTGTGGTGGGTCAGTGTAAAATGTTTGGGGGGGTGAGGGGAGAATGGGGATGGATGGGGGATGGAGAGAGAGGGGTGAACAAGCAAGCAAGTCACTGCCTTACCCTCTTGATGGGATGGGGCTCAAAGTGACTGCAAGAAAAGTTTCCTCTCAGCTCTGGTCAAGAAACTACTCAGGATAACCCAAGAAAAATCTCAAGTAACAGTGTTCAGGGGTTGCTCTCTCGAGAATTACTCAGGATAACTGAAGAGCAGGAACAACGACGTCTCTCCCCCAAAACGGCGGCTGGGGGCTTCTCTCATAAATAAGTCATAGAGTTGATATTAGTGTAATATTGAAGTATTTTCTCCTGCCTCCTGAGAGCCAGGAATTCTGCTGGAATGGTTAATGGCATTTCAGTTACTGTAATTTCAATGAGGAAAATCGATTTGATATACGTACAGCAAATTGAGTTACTAGCTGGTCACGGAACAAATTAAACTCATAAGTCAAGGTACCACTGTATAAAAAACTTTTAAAGACATAGGTGATTTATAAAAATGAATTGCTAGATACAAACATTTATATGAATGTGAGTAGGATCTCTTATACAGGGCAGATCCCCGTATGTGAGGATAGAGATTAACTTATTTCCCTGCTGGTCAGGAAAATCTGATCACTGCAGATATACACAAATACCTGAAAAGGTGTAACATTACAAGCAACAGTTTGTAATCCAGAATGTGCACCAGGAAACCCAATCATTTCTATGAATAACAAACAAATCTGATATAGACTTGATGGCTTTCTGAATGGTGATCTTAGTTTTGTTACTCCCTATATTTATGCCAATAAGGGCCATAATATTCCTTTAAATAAAAACACTGCTAGGAGGGTTATCATGTTTGACTTTTAGCTTTTAGTTCAAGTCAACTTGGGTTGAACATCCAGAGAATTAATTTGAAAACATTTCATTGCCTAACTATGGACCCCCCTAGCCCTGGCATGATGGGAAAGGAAGGGACCATCATTGTTTTCTAATACTGTACATGGCAAAACCAAGTTAGGAACCCAGTCAAAGTAAGTAAAGGTCTCAAGAGAACAAGTAATCCAATGATTTGACAAAAAAAAGAAAGGGGTGTATACCTGAGCTAATTCAATGTTAAACCAAGAACTTAGACATTTAGGAAATGAATGAAGAACATTGCTGTAGTAATGGAAGAAAGATGATTACTTATAAACTTTTAGTTTCAGGAAACCAATGGGCCACTAGAGCAAGGACCCAGACATAATATATCTCTGGTATCATGGTCAGATTAATGAAAAGGCTGTCCACAGCAAGGTAAAAATGAGATTCCATTAAGGTTGTACATAACTGGGCAGAACATGGAATTTCCAGGAAAAATTTTACAACTGGGGAAAGCTTGTTGGATACTGGGGCAAGTTGTAAACATACGTTTTCTTAAAAATAAAGTTAAAGTTAAGATGAGGGTGTTAAAGATAAAAAGATCAGGGGATCACAATAAAGTTACCCGGGGTCCTAAAGTAACAGCCAGAAGGAAATTAATTTTCTGCATAAAGTACATATTTTGTTTCAGCAGTAACCCGTGAAAGATAGGCAAGGGTCAAACATGGTAATACAAAATTCCAGATCATCCACGGATTTCTCTGTGGGGTCTCAGACACATAAGAAACATGACTTAAAAGCTGTTCTTAATAAGGGAAATTTTATTATGCAAAGCTCAAGTGATGTAGGGGCTTCTCCAGGGCACACTTGTATACTTGAACCTAGTACACCCACTGCCTCCTTGACACAGGTACATGACTTTATTCATCAATTGACTTGATACACATAAAGAAAATGGCATCAGCATAAAGGTATAAAATGTGTCTTCCCCCCCAAACCCCCCCCACAAAAATGCAGGGGTGGGAAATTTGCCCCTGAAAAACCCATTTTTTGAGTAAAATTTATTTTCTTTTTTCCCCCACACACATACAGTGCATGACACGCAAAAACCGGGTGCCCACCCCAAAAACAGTGTTTCCAGCCCAAATGTCAAAAAAACACAAACACACACACACCCACAAAACCCAAAACACAAAAAAAACCCCAAAGGGAAAAACGGCCAAAAAGGGAATGAACCCCCGGGGAAAAATATAATTTTTTCTGCCCCCAAATCCCAAAAATGTGGGTGCCCCCCTGAAAAAGAAGGCCCTCAAAATTAAAGATGTGAATCCCCTTTTAAATTTCATTTTTCCAAAGGGCCGGAATTGAGGTTAGAGATGCCCCCTGGTATGATGGGATACATTTTATGTTACTGTGTATTTTGGTTTCATTTTGTAAACATGGTAAAAACCTCCAAAATATAATTTACAGGAAGATAGGGGGGAAAACAAACTTTTTTAAAACCCAAAAGAAAATTCTTTTAAAAGGTTATTTTAACTTTTTAAATTAACCATCCCCCGTCTTTTGTTTGTTTGTTACTCTCAGTTTCTTTTCCCCACTGGACAACATTTCCGTGTACCAAATTTTTATATTGCAAAAGTAATTTTTTCTAAAAGTCACCCCTGAAATTTTAAGTACAGTACACCCAAAAAAAATTAAACATCAAAAATTTTATCCAAAATACTTTTTTTTGGGCATACTGCTTTCACTTTTCCCCTTCTTCATACCTCAAAAACCCCCCTTTCCCTTTTTGCATTTTAAAGTATTGTTTTTTTCCCCCAAGGGAAGCTCATGAATGAAAAATTTATTTTTCATTTAAAAAAGGGGAAATTTGGTCTTTCAGTGGCTCCTAAATTCGGTTTTCGGGTTTAATGGAAACCCATTTTGTACTTTTGGGGGGGGGGGGGTTTGTTATAATACAAATAGCTCATCTAAAAGACATACATTTAATCTTTTAAACATTTACACCCTTTCTCCCATTTAAAACGTTTTGGAGTTTTTTCCTTTAAGACCCACGTGGGTTTAAAAGGGAATTGGGTTAGGTGGGCCCCATACTAAAATGGTAGTAGGTTTAAAGCCCAACCATGTTTGATTTTTTGTTTTAAGGTCCCCTTTGGGCCCCATTTTTTAAAACATTTTGGTATTTTTTTTAAGGGTTTTATACAATAGTGTACTAAACTGTAATAAAAAAAGAATACGGGGAAAATCACCCCTAATTTTACATTATATGGGTAGGGCATACGGGTTAGGGGCCCGTTGAAAGTCCAAGTCGGGGGTGAACAAGTACTTTTCGCAAAGTGAGGGGGTTTTCCCTGTTACTTAAGTGAGGGGGCCAAAATGTTTTTAAAAGTTTTTTTTAGTCTGGGGGCCAAGCTCATGGAAAACATCTTACCCTATAGTACAGAAACATTTTTTTGAAAGTTTCGTTCTAAACCCGCTTGCAAACAAAAACAAAATTTATCATACCCGGGTTCAAAAGCCCCAAAAACCCAAACCTCTCAGGAAATGGGCAATAGGGGGTTTTATACACTGAAATTTGGGAAAGTGTGGATACAGGGGAGTACAGAAAAAACTTTCCTTTGGGTTTGGGTTTAAAAGCTTCTTTCAAAACTTTTTAAATTGAAGATCCCCTTTTCTCATTTTTCCCCTGGTTTCCAAATGTTTTAGGCACTGTACAAGTGTTTTTCATTTTTATGCAAAAAATTTTCCCAAAAAGAAATTTTTCTTTTTGTTAAAATTTTATCTTAACATTACAAACATTCCCCAGTCTCAATCTCCTTCCTCTCCCCAAACTCATTTTTTGGGCACAGGGAACCCCTTTAAAACCCCAAATTTCCCCACCTCTAAATTTATTAAAATTCCCCAATGTTTTTTTAAAAAAATGAAGTCAGGTCCCCATTACCTGATTTTGGGTTGGTTTTCCCCTTTTAAAAAAATTTTCCCCTTCAGTCCCCTCTTGAAGGCATTAGGTTTTCTACCTTTTCTTATCACGTTAAGTTTTTGGAAGGTTTTTATCATAGCAGGCAAAAAAAATTTTTTTTTTTAAATTTTGAAATTGAAAATTTTTTTTTCTTTTAATTTTTTTTTGCTTGCCCACCCAGTATTTTTTTAAATGCGGGGCATGTTTTGAAAATTATACAAGAGATGTTTTTTGCAATCCTAAAAAACCCCTTTTTATTTATTCCAAGCCTAGTCTTCAGATCTCTGTTTTTGGGAAAAATTTGTATATTCCGTATTTAGGTTCCTTTCTTTTAAATTGCCCATTATAAACTACTTGTGATTTTTTTTCTTAAGAGACAGGTTTAATTAAGGTTAATTTCCGTTTAAAGGGGAATTAATTTTAGGGGTTTTTTGACTTTTTTGGGTTGCAGTTTGATTTTTTTTTTCCGGGAAAACCTTTTTTTAAAAAGTCCGGGCCCTTTTTAACTTTTTGTTTTCGGTGGTTTTTGGGTTTTTGAAAAACCAAAAGTTTTAATTGTGCTGGGCTTCCCTTTTCAGTTTTTTTCTCTCTTTTTCATCTGTTTTAGAATCTAGGGCAGTGTTAGTTGATAATTATTTTTCCCTTTTTTTTTTTAAATTTGGGCCCTGGTAATCACTGTATTTTCGTTTTGTTATTTTCTAAAAAATTTTAAAATTTTTAGTTTCCCCCTTGATATTTAAAACCCCCCCGGGGGAAATTTGGGAAACCCTATAAAAAGGGGAAAATAAACAGGAAATTTTCCCTTTTGGGATTTTAAAAATCTAAACCCATTTGTTTCATCCCCCTTGACACCCCAGGGGGCCCCCCCAAATGTCGGGTTTGTTTTCAATTTTTACTGAAGAAATTTCTCCTTTTTCTTGTTCACTCTCTCTTTGTATTTTTCCCCCTTTAGCTGGTTCACAAAATGTTGTCAGGCTTTCAATCCCAATTTTATTCACAATATTTGTTTTCTTTATAAATTGGGTAAAAAATTTTATCTTGAAAATTTAAACAGCACCATGGGTCTTGATGAAGGGACCTGAGCTGTTTATCTTTTTTAGTGAAAATTTTGTCCCCTTTTATATGTTTTTCCACTGCTCTGATTCGGGAAAATCTCTTACACTTCCCTTTTGGCCTGGGTTTTCGTCTAAAATATTTTGTATATATAATTAATTTTTTTTTTTTTTTTTTAACAATTTGGGCCCGGGTCTCCCCCAAACGGGGGCGGGTAAACCCAAAAAAGAAAAAAAAATCCCCAAAAAAGGAAAAATATTTTCCATCTTCCCAAAACTTTTTTCATACCATTTTTTTCCACGGGTTTTGGGTAGGGTTTGTTTGGGGGCAAAAGCTTAGAAACATATACCTAAAAGGGGACACAAAAACATACCCCTCCAAATGAAATATCCCAAAAACCCCTCCTTTGGGGGGCTGCATTGAAATTCCCCATTTCCGGACTCAAGTCTGGCTATATAAAAAAAACCGGTTTCCTGAATCCCTTCACTAAATATTCCCTTTTTTGCCACACCCCAAACAGATCGTCGGGTTTCCCAAATCCATTAGTCTCCATTCACTTTTTCAAACACCCCTAAACGAAAAAACCCTTGCTGGAAGCCCAAAGCCCCTCCCCCAAAAAAACCCCCTGTCCCCCCTCCCCCAACCCTTTTGAGGAGGGGCCCCTACCCCCCCCTTTCCTTTTTCCCCTACAGATTTTTTTTAAGTCTCCTGTCTTTTCTTTTGATTCCCATTTTTCTCAAAAATGCCCAAAAACCAAACTCAACAAACCCTTTCACCCTTCGGGGACAAATTACTTTTTTTAACCCCCAAAACCTCCTAATTTCCCACCCCAAAATTTTTTTTTTAATTTTAATCTACACCCACATTGCCCTTAGACGGGGAAAATCTCCCCCGGGCCTCCCGCTGTGCATTCCAACCCAAGTTTTCACTCCCCTATAAAGAGGGGTTGGGTTTCCTACTATTCCCCTCATACTTTCCCCTTTTTTGTCCTTTGGAAAACTTTTTTTGGGCTCCCCATATCCCTTGAGGGCCCCACAAACCTTTTTTCCCCATCAATTCTTTGTTAAACCTCCCCTTCAAAAATCCTTTCCACGACCCGTAACCCCCAAAAGTATCTGAAAACATTCATTTTTCCCTACTCCTCCCCCCCAATTTGATATCCCCTTTTCCCCTTTAAAATAAAATCATTTGTACCCTCATCACTACGAGGATAGTGGGGGGCCCCAAAGTTGGGAGTATGTGGAAAAGGGGGAAAATTTTTCCCCAGTAAAAGTGGCCTTAGACAAGGAGTGTGAGGGTACCATGGTTGTTTAATATTTTTATGGGAGGGGGTTGTAAAGAGAAGAAAAAGCGAGGGCCTTGGAAAAGGAGGCGTGGAGAAAAAAAAGATAAAGAATCAACCAAAAGTGAGGTTTCCCCGTTGCTCTTTGGGGAGGGGCCCCACTGTGCTCTTTGGAGTTCTAAAAGAAAAAGGTTGCAGGGGTTTGGGGGAAAGGGGAATTTTTTGGTAGGGTATGAAAAAGGGAAGAAAATTAAAGTGAATACAGGAAAGAGAAAAGGTTATGAGGTTAAAAAAAAAGATTAGGTGAGAAAGATTTATATCGATTGGAGGGAGGGTAGGGGAGGAGGTGAAGGGTTTTCAGAATTTGGGAGGGGGACGTGGTCGCGGTTTGGGTTATAAAAGGGATGAGGTGAATCATTGGGAAATTTTTGAGGGGGGAAAAGGGCGTGGTGGGGGTGCACTTAGGTGTCTGTGGAGACAAAGAACTTTGTCCTTTTGGGGGCAAAGAGGGGGGGCATGAGAGTATAGTTTTACCAACCCCCTCTTATATGGGTGTTTAAGCCCCTGGGTGATGGAAAAGTTGCAGTGGGGAGAAAAGGTGGAGGCAGTGGGATGTCATGTCTGAGGGCAAAGTGTGTGTGAAAAATTTTGCAAAGGGAAATTTGTAGTTTGGAAAATAGGGGAAAGGGGCGGGAATTACCCAAAAACTGTTGTCCAGAGGGTGAGGAAGGGTTGGGTTTTGGGGGGTTCGGCATGTGAGGGGACCCGGGGGGAAAAAGAAAGACTTCAAAAGTGTATCAGTCTGTGTGGAAGGAAGGGGGGTAGGGGTCGGCCTGGAAAAAAGGGTTTGGGGGAGGGGGTTTTAAAAGGGGGTTTTTGGGTTTCGAGGGGCTTGGACTTCCAGCAGGCATGGTGAGGGATGTTTTATAGGGAGTGAATGGAAGGGCAAAGGGTTTTTTTAAAACTTGGGCGTGTTGTTGGGTGTTTTTGGGAAAATCATTTATGAAGGGGTTCAGGGAAAACCGGAGGCTGGTTGGTCCTGGAGAGGGAATTAAAAGGGGCCTGCACTCTGAAGGGAGGGGTGTTAATGTTGCAGTTTAAAAAACTGTAGTGTTTAAAACCCCCCCTTTGGCAAGAAATGTGATGGAGTGAAAAGATGGTAAAAGTTTTTCTTTTTTTTGGGGCCCCCCGTTGGGGGGGAATCGACCCGTGTGATAATAATAATAAAAAAAAAAATTTAAAAAAAATCACCCTTTTCTTTTTCTAGGGTTTAAATTTCAAAATTTTTCCTTTTTCACAAAACCCCTCAAAAACTCATCCACCCAACCTTTTAAATTTTTTCCTTTTGGGGAAACTCCCCTGAGGGACATTTTTATTTAGCAAAAAAGCAAATGTTTTTCAAATTCCCCTTTTGGGATTTTTACCCCCCCTAATTTAATTCCCCCCCCCTCTCCCAAAAAAACCCCCTGCATTTATTTTTTAAAAACCCCATTTTAAATATATTAAACAACCTTTGGGAAATTTCCCGTCCCCCGGCCCAAGACCTATTTTATGGGAAGTTGTCTCCCTCTTCTTTTTAACACCCCAAACCCTTGAGCCTCCCCAAACCTCACAAAAAAAATCTTTACAGCATTTAGTAACTTTCCAAACCCTTTTTTAAAAATTGCAACAAAATTTCCACATTGTCCCCCCATACCCTCCTTTTCAAATGTTTTTCTAAAGTTAATAATTATTAAATTTTTAAAAACCCCTTTTTTTCTTTTTTTTTTCCCCAAAAATGTTTGGTTAAAACAAAAAATTGTGTGTTAAATGCAGGGCCCATTTGTAGATTCCGTATAAAAAAAATTGGGAAATTTTTTTTTGGTGTCTCATCTTCTCTGATTAGTTTGTCATAGTTTTTAAATATTCCGTAGTTTTATTTACTTTCTTTTTTATTCTTCCCTTTTCCCGAAAACCAATTTCCCAAAATTATTTTTCAAAAAAAAAAACTTTCTCAGTGTCCTTTTACAAAACTATTTTTTTTTTGTGTATTGTTTTTTTATGGCCTTCCCTGTTTGCCCCGGTTTTTGGGATTTTAAATTGGGCATATAGATTTTTCTACAATTTTTTTTGACCCTTTTTGTGCTTAAAGTCCCTTTACTTCCCAATTAGCCCGAAGGGAGATTTCAGGGCTTTCCCTTTTGTTAGTGGGCTGGGATACCTTTTTTTAATTTTTTGCAAAGTTTTGCTTTTTTAAAAAAAAACCACCACTGTGCATTTCCAATTTTTGGTTTCAATTTATTTCATTTAAAAAAGAATTTCCCCTTTGGGCAATTTTATTAGAAAAGAAAATCTAAAAAAAATTTTTTTCAAGTTTTCCTATGCAGAATTTTAAATTTTGTGGAAAACTGTTTAAAGATTGTTGATGTTTAAATTTTGCCAAAGGGCCCCTCCTTTTTGGGGCCCAAAACACCATTTTATTCATGTGACTTTCTGGCGCTTCTTTTTTAAATTTCCCCTTTTTTTTACAGTGGAACTCAGTACTAAAATTTAAATTTTATTCCAGAAGGCTGTTTGGGGTGCTGATCTGTTCGAGAACGAACAAAAATTTTTTAAAAAAAATTTTTTTTTGGTTGGAGTGTTTCACTAATCTTTTTTAGGCCCCCGGTGGGCTTATTTATTGATATTTAAAAAAACAAAGGGAAAAAAAATGAAAAAAGAAAACAGTTTACAGCCCAAAATTCTGGCAGGGCTGGTTTTTTCGGTTGAGTGCGAGCCGGGTTTTTTCCGTAGGGGGCTGTTCAAAATAAACCCAAGGGGTTTCCCCGTATATGGAAAAATTTTTCTAGATTTAAAAATTATATTTCCCTCAATATTTGCTCCCAAATTTTTTTAAAAATTTTACTCTTTTAGGGGCTTTGTTATTTTTATTAAAAAACTGGTTTCCCCAGGGAAATTTTTCAAACTGTTAAATTTTCCCAGTTATATTTATTTCTTTGGGAAGTTCCCTTTTAAAAATGGGAAAAAATTATTTCAAACCCCCCAATCTGGTTGGGGAAAATGCCCGTTTGCATTTTTTTTCCCTTTCACGGAGTGTTTATATTACAAAATTCTTGTAATATAAAAAAATTACAGATGTTTTAAATTTTTCATATGAAGTAAAAATATTATTTTTAAAAGTTATTATAACATTTAAATTAAAAATTAGGTAAAAAAAAAATGAAGTGTTCCTATTAGTATAGTTTTACTTTGAGCAGTACAAGTTTTTGTACAAATACTTGATTAATTTAAAATTTAAACATGATACTTAATAATTTAAAATTTAAAAATAAAAAGCAAGTTGCCTGTTTGTTTATTTTTAGGGGAGGGCATTCAGTTCAATTTTTAAAACAAAAGGGGTGTATTTGCACGTTTTATCTTTTTGGTTTCATTGAACTTGTATTTTGTAGTTTCTTTTAACAAAATTTTACAGTTGCATCCTTTCTGGTTTTGTTTATATCCCTTATCCATAAATTAGTAAAGGGAAAAAAAAAATTGAATGCATTTTCTTTAAAAAATGAAAAAGATTTGGTCAGGATCCCCTGTGGTTATTTTTTTTGGCTTTTTATGGAATACATTTTTCCTCATTTTGTTTTTTTTATTAAGTAAAATTTAAAAGAGCTGTTTTTTTTTTAAACATATTTCATATAAATGTTACAGGTTCACCTGTGTGGAAGCCTCTTTTGTCTTGCCTCATCTGGTGGCAGCCCCTGGTGGGGGAGGAGGTGCTGGCCGGAAAGGGGAATCTTTTTAAAACTTCCTGTTCCGGGAAAGGCCCAAACCCGGGCCCTGAGGGGGCCACTTTCCCGGTGTGAGGGGGTTAAAGGCGGGGGAAAAATCTTTTATGAGTAGGAAAAAGGGGGGAAAAGGGTTTTCCCCAAGGGCTCCCTTTACGGGTTGAAAATATTTTTTGTTCCCCAACCCCGCAGTCCTCACCCCTAAAAAGCTGCCTCCCCTTTAACTGGGCTACATAGCAGTCTTACTAAAAACGTGGGCCCCTCATAAAACAGCTTAGGGGCCCTCCCCAAAACTTAACCCCAATCCTGCTGCTAAACCCGACTGGGATTCCTCCTCGCACGAAACTTTTTTACCCCCAGCATGTTGTGTTTTCCCTTTTCTTTTTTTTTTAATTCCATAAAACCTTTTTTTGGACTTAGGAAAAAACTTGATGTAGTGGAAAAAGAACAGGAAATTTTGTAGCATGATCCTGTTTTCCCACCCTTCGTTTTGTGATTTAAATTTGGGGCGCATCTTAAACGTTTTCCAAACGGCCCTGTTCGAGAGGTTTAAATCGTGGGCGCCCAAAAAAATATACCGTATCTTTTTAACCCTTAAATTTAAAATGAACCGTGTACAAAAAAAGGGTTTTGGTTTTTTAACAAATTTAATTTTGTTGTAAAAATTGAATTCTGAAAAGGGATAGTATGTATTATCGTTATGCCCGAAAAATTTTTGATTTTAAAAGTGGTGCTCCCGCATTTTAAAAACTGAGTGAAAAGGAAAGGGTTGTTCTGAAAAAAAATACTGCCCCTGGGCTGGCCTTTTTATTTTTTCATTGGTTTTTGGACTAAGGGGTTGGTTAAAGGTTTTCCCCAAAATTGTTTTGGTCCCATGCTATGAAGGCTTGTCAGAAAAATTGGTCATTTGTCTGTTCAGGAACTAAATCTTAAAAAAATTATAAAGAGAAAAGGAAAAAAACCCCTCACACTTGGGGTACAAAATTTTAAACTTTTTAGGTACAAAAAAAATTTGAAATAAAATACTGAAGGATATTTTTTGCAAGTATCAAGTTTTCATTGTTGCTATACTGGGGGGTTGTTGCTTGTACAAAAATTTTTTGGGAAGGCAATCAGGGACTTGTGGAAATTTTGCCCTTTTGGTTTGAAAATGAAATTTTTAGTTTTTATAATTTTTTTTTTATGAGGTTTGGGGGCAGAGTGAAAAGCAAGCAAAAATTAGTAAAAACAAATGTTTGAAAAGAAAAAATTTTTTTTTTTTTACCAAGAAAAATTGTGGAAAAAAAAATTGACCACCCCTTTTATATAATTATTTCATTTTGTTGGTAAAAGTGGAAAGAAAACTGAATATCAAATTTTAAAAAAAATGAAAATTTTTGTATGGGGGTTTGCTAATACTGAACAAAAAAAATTGAAATTAAAAAAATAGTAGTAATGTATAGAAAGTATCAATCAGAAAGTAAATATGTTTATATAAATTATTAAATACCCATTGATACAAGCTGTATCATTATATGGCATCTCACCGCTTTTTGTTCTTTGTTCTCTTACCACATACTTACCCCCCCCCTCCTGTCAAATGATGAAACATGAATCATGTAACAAGTTTATATTTTTTGGTGGAATAAGTAGGAGAGATTATACTTCATATAGGGTTATCTAATGTTGAAGCATGAATATATTGTATTTTTTTTCAAGATGTTTTGTTATATTGAAAGTACTTCATATATCTTTTAAGTTCATGAAAAGCATCATTCTCTTTGTATGTATAGTTTGTAACACCTTCAATAGTTAAAATATTCAGTGCCAAATAATGTTGCTAGTCATTAATAGTCAATAAGCTTACTATAGCTGTGTCAGCTCCAAAGTACTCTTTAAATCATAATGTTTGTGTTCTTAAGCTTAGAAATGTAAACGAATGGTTGCGTCTAATTGCTGAGGGCCCCTGCTAGGCAATCCTTTTCATTAAATTCCCTTTAGCCTTAAGGATAGTTCATGATGGGGAAAACTCTCTAGCGTAGTAATTCCCAATAATACACTTGTTAGAAGGTTGATAATTTTTTTTACTAATTTCTAACAGATGTATTTTAGGCTGCTACACAAATTTAATGAGAAGGTTCTATAGAGATCCAGCCAAAGTCCCCAGTTCCTGAGGCTCATCTGTCGCTAATTTACTCCTGCTTATTAAAACCCTGGGTGCTCAAATTTGCCCAAATAAAATTCATACTTTAAAAAATTAATTATCTTTCAGCATCAGGAAATAAGGTACTAAGACAGTTTTCCCATACTCTCACTGCATCTGCTGCTTTTAAGTAGAAACCACAAAGTGGTGCTTTCCCATTGCATAAATTAAAAGCTGCAAGACTACTTTTTCAGAGTCAAATAAAAACAAAGGCCCACCTAAAAAAATTGGGAATATTTGTTTACAGCAATATTTATTTGTTTGGAGGACATCAAAGAAGCTAGAAATATCTCATTATTTTTCATTCTAAAATCTGCAGTGAGTACCACAAATATATTCTCGCAGGTTATTAGTGTGATGTATTGCAGGCAGTGTTGGGGTGAGCCAGGGTGTGCAACATTCTCAATAAGAACCCTGAAGAAGGTAGAGCTATTTCAGCACAATAGTTTAAACCCCTTGTCATTCAAAAAAATTAGGGTGGGGTCTCGAGATATCTGATATTTGCTCACATTTGTTAGGAACTTCGAAGATTTGATGCAGTACTGTACTCAAATGTCTCAGAAAATGAAGACAAGACCCAGTGGTCACCTTTGCCCACCCCCTTAAACACTCATGTCATCACCTTCACCTTAGCTCCTTCATGAGTCGTTCAGGAAACAAAGTGCAATAATGTGCACTGTCCACATCTGTTACCTACACAAATGGACATTTGCACAATTCACGTTGTGCTTTTTTTTTAGTAAAAAAAATATATTTATGATTTTCTTTAAATTTATTTTGAAAAATGTAAAAGTTTGAATAAAATTGTGCAAAAATTCCAGGGAAAACCC
>NW_026467843.1:0-13112 GCF_026875155.1 Cherax quadricarinatus | reverse complement strand
ACTGGCAGGGAAGCCTTTAAAAGAGATGATGGAATATGTAGCAAACAAATGCAAGGAGGTGGGAGGGGTTTGTACCAAGGGTAAAGGAATAATAAAAAAAGCCAGAATGAGCCCATGGTTGACCCAAAGGTGCAGGGAGGAAAAAAAACCAAGTGTGTAGGAATGAAAAAAATATGGGGGAAAAAGGCCCCAGGAGAATAAGGAGAGCAGTCGAGAGCCAGAAAACCGAATATGCACAGATAAGAAGGGAGGCCCAACCAAAATATGAAGGACAAGCAGCGAAACCCAAAACGCCCCGAAGCTGTTATACAGCCACATAGGGGGAAAACACAGTAAAAGGCCAGGTAATCGGGAAAAGGGAAAAGGAGGAGAGAAACAAAATGACCGTGTGTATGTGAGGAAAACAAGAGTTCAAAAAGTGTTTAAGAGGAGACTGGGGGGCCCCAAAAAAGAGGGAGGGGTGGGGCATACCCCAATGTGGACACGTGCCACAACCGGGAAAAAGGGAAGGGGTTTCTGAGTGAGCTAGATCCCTCAAAGGCAATGGGGCCAGATAACATCTCTCCATGGGTATTGGAGAGGGAGCAGAGGTGCTATTGACCCCTAACAACAAATTCAAATCTATCAAAAAACGGGAGATTGCTGAGGCATGGAAGACAGAAAATTTTCCCCAATTTTTTAAAAAAGGAGACGACTGGCATCTCTACGGGGATTTTAGGTCATGACGTATTGTATGCAAAATTGGAGAGATTATCAGGGAAGAGTGGGGGAAACACCTAAAAAGGAATGTCTAATCAACAGCACCCAAACTGGTTTGGGGGACCGGAAACCCTGTGTCACAAACCTACTGGAGTTTATGAAGGGTGCAGCAGAAAGACAAGAGAGAGGGGTGGGTGGTTTGCATTTTTTGGGTGCAGAAGGGTTTGCCGAGTTCCCACAAGATTATTTTATATCAAGGGGGGGGGAAACGCTAAAACCCCGGGGATTTTCAGGCCTGGGGGGGGGGGTGTGGAAAAGGGATTTGGGCCCTTTAAATTCGGGGAACTGGAGCAAGATCCAATTCCCTAATCCCACAAAAGATTAGTGAAAACCTTGAGGACAAGCGGGATAACAAGGAAGGCATAAATGAATCAGGGAATACTTGTCAGGAAGACGCAGCGAGTCAGGTAGTGGCGAGGGTAGGTGGGCCCCTGTGACCCGCGGGGGGTTCCCCCAGGGGTCGTCCTAGAACCATTGCGTTTTGGTTTTTTGTGAACGAATGAAGAAAGGGAATAGCTCTGGGTGTCCCTGTTTGCGATGACAGAAGTTGTGGAAGAATTCTTTTGATCGAAACCCGGCGAACTAAAAGGGGTCTGGACAGGCTGCAGACGGGCCCAATTGGCCCCGGAGTTCAATCCCCCCAAGTGTAAAACATGAAGATGGGGTGGGAAGAAGACCGCAGCGGGTCGTCTAAGGACCAAGATTCAAACCCCCTAAGGAAAAAGATCTTGGGGGGGAGTATAACACAGGCACATTCCTGAAGCGCCCAAACACCCCAAAAACGCTGCGATATGGGCGCCTAGCCCTCAGAACAGCTTCCGACACCTTATAAAGGGAAACGTTCAGGACCTGTACCCGTGAAGTTAGGCCCTATTGGAGTAGCGGCGCCAGTTTGGGAAACCCACCCTAGCCAAGCCCTAAAGAAAATACGAATGTGCCGGTTTCAAAAAGTGTCCCGAGCTAAGAGGTATGTCCCACGGGAGAGGTTTAAAGGGAAATTTAACCCGCGACCTGGGGACAGCAGAGGATAGGGAGGAATGAAAAACGATATACAAAAAAATGAGGGGAAATTTGAAAAGGTGGACAAAACCAGGATGTTCCAGAGATGGGGACACCGAAACCCGTTGGAAGTTTGAAGAAAAAAATGAATCACGGGATGTTGGGAAAAGTATTTCTTGGCCCCACAGAGTAGTCGTGGTGGAATATTTTGGGGCCGAGTAGTGGGGGGCCCAGGACCCATAAAATAGTTTTAACCCGGGGGTATGATAATGTCACGGTTCCGGGGGAGTGCCCTAGAAAGCGACCAGTGAAGGGCGGGCCCCGGGAGCTTGGACTGGGACCCCTGCAACCTCAACTAGGTGAGTACCCCACACACCCCTATAGGGGGCAGTTCCCATCCCAATTCAAAAAGTTTGATTGGGCCCCCCCACACTTTCTTCAGGGTTTTTGGGATTACCCAACAAGGTGTGTGGCTGGGCGGGCCCGGGGAAGGTGGGGTCCCGTTGCCCCAGTTTGTTTTTGGGTTTGTTCACCCAGCGGTGTTAGTCGGGGGTTTTGTCTTCTGTTTCGTTTTTAAATCGGGAAAATTTCCCCCGGGGGCCCCAATTGACTTTTAAAACCCTTTTCCCCGGGCCGGGTTTAACGGGTAATTACCCCTTTACCAAGAGGGGGAAAAGAGAAATTTACCCATCTCCGGGGCCGGGGTAAAGGGTTAAGGAAGTTTAAAATATACTTTAAAAATATAGTTTAAATAAATGTTATAGACCCAAATATATTCCCGGAATATTTGTTAAAAAAAAACATTTTTTTTAAAATTATGAAAATTTATGAATAATGGCTTTAAAAAAATGCTTTTTTAAAAAGTATTTTAAAATTCAAAAATACTGAAGAAAAATATTTTAGAGTTTTTTTAAAATTTTTATTGAAGGGGTGGAAGAGTAGGTGCCAGCCCAGCAAGCGTTTGTTTCGCTTTAAATTCTTGGGGCCCCATTTGGGTATTGACGTTGGTTTTGATTTCTCTCCCGACGTCGCTGTTGACGTCCCCATATACGTCAACCTTGGAGTGAAAAGGGGACGTACTCTAACTGTGTTGGCAAAATTAATTATGCAGCCTTCGGGATGGGGGAGAACCTTAATGAAATCCAATATGCCGCAATTGTCTTGGGATTTTTTTAAAATTTGGAGTAACCCAAAATTTTTTCAATAATTCTTTTTTTTTGTTTTTTTGGAAGAAAAAAGGTAAATCTATCGGGTTCGGACCCAGTAGGGAAAAAATTTCCCTTTAAAAATTTAGTACACGGGCGTTTTTAAAAAATTTCCCATAAGGTAGGTTTTCATGTACGTACAGTACTTGGGGGAAAATAATCCCTAAAATACAAGTCACGAATCTCCTAAAATCAACTCAGTACCTTAAATACTGAAAACCCCAAAATTAAAAGAAGGTTAAGTTGGGGGTTTCCCGGGCAGTGGAACGCCCCTTTCCAAAACTGAACAAAAAAAACAAAAGGGGAAAATAATAAATAAAAAAACGACTGGAAAAAAAGAAAAATGATTTGAGGATTTTACTTAATATTTAAAAAATTTTAAAAAAAAAATGGCCCTTCGGTTTTTTTAAAAGTTGGGCAGGGTTAGGTAAGGCCCTGGATAGCTTCCTTGATATTAATTTATGTAGGTTATCCTGGGCGGATGGTTTATTGTCCGATGGGTTTTTGGGTCTCCTACCACTTGGATGGGGGCACCACCCAAATTTGATAAAATTTAAGGGGCCCGCAGTAGCCAATAATGTTTTTAAGTCTCATTAAAACAATGTCTTGCTCCTTTATTGGGGGGTCTATCCCGGATGACCAGCCAGGAAAAGGGGTGGTAATAAAAAAAAAATTTAAAATGGTTCCCATGGTCATGGGTAATTTTAACCCTTTAAGATTTGGGAAAAAAATGTTTAAAAGCCAAAATTTATTACTGGTAAACCCGCAAACCCAAAAAAAAAAGGAACAAAAAGTTAATTTCTCCCGTAGATCACCCTAATGATTAGGAGAAGGGGTGGAAGGTGAAATGTTTTCCAAACTTTTAACCCCCACCAGGTAAGGTCAATATTTTCCAGGAGTGGAAAATTTTAACAAAAAGACACCAAGAACTATTTTTTTCCCCAGCCCCCCGCTGGGGGGGGGGGGGGGGTGCGGGGACGTACCCCCCTAATGGTTCCCGGTTGCCCCGAAAACCTTAACCCCCCTTTCACCTACTTTTTCCCTTTACATCCATGTTCCTTTAAAAATTTAAAAGGGGTTAATTTTAAAAATTAATTACAAATTTTTTTTAGTGATATTTTTCTTAACACCACCCAAAAGAAAAACTTCCCGTTTCTGAAATAAAAAACCATCTCAACTTTTTTTTTTTTCATATTTATTTAAAACCAAAACAATAGAAAATAGACAAAAGGAAAAACCTAAAGATGACAATATATGAACAATAACTAAAAAAAAAACGTACATTGTATTGAAACATTAACGAATAACATTACAATATAACAAATAGGGACCACTATTACCTACATATAAAATCAGATACCGAAGCTTAAAATTGTCCTATACTAGCTACATGTGGATAAGTTAACTTTCGCAAAAACATCCCAAACCTATATTAACTCTTCCTCAAATTAATCATCCTTGCTCTTAATTTACACTAGAATAATAAAAATAAAAGTATACTTTCATTATGTCGTTAAGACTAAATTCTTCTGCTCTGGACACGGGAAAGAAATATAGGAAAAATTAACCAATGTGTCAAGAACACATCCAAGCGAAACCTACACCGACCATACAGGTCCATGAGAACTGCACGGTCCGCGCAGTTGCTCGCCCAGGTGTGCACATGTACATTACACATCGTACCTACAATTAGATTTAGCTCAACATTTTTCATTAATGCCATACGTAGAAACATTCTACCAATTTGCATAATAAAGAGCCGTTTGAATCAAAGAACTTCCACAATTATCATAATTTACCCTAACCAAAAGCCTAGTATTTCATCTGTATTATAAATGTCTAATAAACACGAAAATTTTAAACCCACTTACCCCAAACCATATTTGTTGGTGTACATGTACAACCTTGTATTCCCATAAAGAAAAAAGAACAAAAAAAAAGGAAAACCCACTCTTCACCTTTAAATCAGACCCCAATTTACCCATTCAGGTTCATACATATAAATAAGTTTATAAAGTATATTTTTCTAATTGAACACAATCACTTACAACGTCATTTTATAATATTACGTAACTCAACCATGAATAACTTAAATCCAATTCTTACCAACTTCAAGGTTCGTAAAACTCTTAAACTAATACATAGTATTGCCACCATTTAGACAAATTAAAAAGAAAAACAGTACTCAAATATATCAAAACACACTATGCTTCTATTGGCCCCAAATCAATTGTGCTTACAAAAATACAATTGTAAATTTTTTTTTTATATTTTTATTTAAAAGGACACAGTAAAAGATATAATAAATAAAAGAAACACAATTATTAACCGTTTGAAATAACAATGACCTCCCATCAACCCCATAGCATACCCCCAAGTGTTACTTCATATTGTATTAAAGAATATCCCATCACCGAACAATGAAACGAACAGGATAACACCTGCTCAGAAAAAACCCATCAACAAATTCTAACCTACAATCATGCCTATTATACAGTACAGTAAAACCCCCTTGCACAAAGTACACAGATGATATGATGCAGCTTTACGAAGGATAAAAATCATACATTACAATAATTAAACAAAGGCAAACCCCAAACCCCTACAATAAAATTACAAAGACATACACATAATATTTCCCCGCTAATAGCGGGAAAACTCTTAACAAAATTTAAAGGCGAGAGAGCTCCAGCACCGAAAAAAAAAATTAGCAAAAACCAAAAACTCAAAAATTTTATGTCTGTGTCCACATAAATCCCCCACAACTCTTATACAATTAGACCCCTTGCACAAAGTGCACAATAAATATTATTTAACATACAAAAATTAAAATTATAAGAACATTAATTTAAACATTAGGGCAAACCAAAAGCCGACAATAAACATTACATTGGTACTTTATCACAATAAAAACCCCCCAAAAAAACACTGGGCAGGAAAACACCTCAAGTAAGACATAACTTTCATATACGCAAGTATCAACCTATACAACTAAAAAAAACCCTAACATAAGTATCAAACTGTCTAGTTACAGGACATGAAAACCTTATCCCCCTATTTGAAACACTATACATCATTGCTGTTTTTTTTTTTTTTTTTTTTTTTTTTTTTTTTTTTTTTTTTTCCAAGGTTTAGTCATCAGGGTTTTTTAATTTAAAGGGTTTAAATCCTGTATGCAGTGAACAAAACCATAGATTCCAAACCCTCATTCATCTCCCTTCCACTCTATTTATAACCCTCCCACCATCCACACTACAAAGAAGGCCTAAAACCAACTCACCCTCATGCATCCCGGTAGGAACCAACCCTTTGCCCGCCTTGGGTTCATGGAGGAGGAGGCCCCCAGTGAGTTCCCGGTAACCCTCCGAGAAGCTAACTACCCCCCTCCCCCCATAGACTTGCCTATTCCTACACATAGTTCTATAAAATCTCCGCTGCTAACGCTTTATCCTCAACTCTCCCCTAACCTCCCTCACCCCCCCAAAGATACATGTAAATAATCCGTCATAACATACATTAAGGCTCTACCCACACCACGGCACCCCGGTTACATCCAACATTAAGGCCCTTAGGAATGGCCATTGCGCTCCCCCAAAAGTCTGATAATTTCTCACCATCCAAACCCCTCACCCCCTCCAAAGAGGGACAAAATATACCGAAATGAAAAGCCGTTTCGATGTCCCCACAATGCAAGCATGAGTCCTCTCTCACAAGCCCCATTTTATACAACACACCCCTAGAGGCCAATATTCCATCAGAAACCGATATAAAACTCTCGTACCCTTCTGGTATTCTAAGCAAGCCAAACTTCCTCCATATGCCTATCCAGTCATATGTTGGATATAACAGCAACCCCCTGTAAACCCCTGCCACCAAAAGCACCCACCATTCGTTTGACCTTTAACGTGGACACCTGTTTAACATGTAATAAAACCCTCAACATGTCCTCACAATACCTCAAATCCCTTCCACACCACCATCTTCGTGCATCCTCCATTACCCTACCTACCCTGACACTCTGTTCCCCCCAGTCCGTATATATCTTTGTTTAATATAAAAAGCCATTACTCTATGACCCAATGACATCGGGCCCAAGCCCCCCACGTCCTCTCCCGTCATCCCCACGTCCCTTGCTCAACCATGCCCTCCCAAACCCCCACACATACCTTAGAACCTTCCTTGGTTTTTCTGCAATATCTTTTGCTCTTAAAGGGAACACCTCAGCCACTCCCCACACCTTACTGTACACCAGAGAGTTGACCACCTAAAACTTCTGCTGTAATGTTACGTCCCTAGCCCTTAAGCCTCTAGCCTACCCAAAACCCTGCTCGTAACTAATTCCGAATTTATCTTCCTACTCTCCTGCACTTCCCGCCATGTACCATATTTCCACAAACCTTAATTCTGTCCACTACTGACCATCCCAACCCCTCCCCCAAGCTCCCCCACCCAATCCCCCACCTCTAATAGTCTCGACTTCATTAAATTAACTTCATACCCGTAGCGGCCCAAAATCTGAATGATTCCACCAACTTTCCTTAATCTTCCTCATGCCTTACAGCACAGTAGTATCATCTACGTACCCCACAATCCCCCCCGCCCACCCCCCTAACCCCGGGTGTTCATTCATCACCTCATCCACCAGCCCATAAAATGGATTCTGTACACAGGCAAAAAAATAACTGAGAGAGTGGACAGCCCGCCTCAAACCTCTCTCCATCAGTACTGGGTCCCCAACTTACCATTAATCTGTACCCTAATAAGCTCCCTCATACAAGGTTTGCACCCATCTCACCACCTTCTCCCCAAACCCAACTGTTCCAAACAAACTTTTAAGAAATCCCCATTCACACAACATACGCATTAGCCCAATCTAAACCAAGTATTCCCCTCCGGTGCAGTCCTCAATAAAATCCCTTATGTGACTATGTCCGCCCTCATACTTCTTCCCCCGGGAAAGCCAAACTGTCCCCCCTGTATCACTGATCCTAGGACCTTCTTCAGTCTATTTCCCCGAATTTTAGCATAAATTTTATAATCAGCAACATTAAGGATATCGCTCTATAATCACTCAGTACTTTTTCCCCTTTCCTTCTTTTTCGGCACTAACACAACGATCCCGGTTTTCTGTGTTTTCCCCATCCTCCCACTGCGCCAAATATTTTCAAGACTTCCACTAAACCATGCCTAATCACTCCCAATAAACTCTATAAAAATCATTCGGTATTCCATCTATGCCCGGCGTCTTACCCCCACTCATCCCGTAAACCCCCTCCTCCACCTCCTCCTCACTAATACTCCCCTCCAGCATTTCTTGTTCCCGTTGTCCTAATACAATATTACTCTGCATATCCCCAAATACCTTCTCACTTGCATCACCCCTGTTCCTCCTCCATTTCTCCCTAAACCAATAATCTGCATAAACACTAATGCCCGTCCGTGTTAGTAAGGCCTTGACCCTCCCAAAACCCCCCCCCCTGGGAGCGACCACTATGTGCGCTATGGTAGTCACCATTTGCCTTTCCCTAAATTTTCGCAGAAAGTAACCTGACGGTTGATCACCCTTTAACACCTCCTCTAACCCCGCTCTAACTCTAATTGCGGTTAAACCTGTCATTATGTAACTCTGCAATCCTACACTTAAACCATCCACATCCCTCTCATACCTTCCCTACCCCCCCGGGCGTAAAACGCATTCAGTTGTCCCTCAGATAGTTTTGCAAACCATACCGCCCCCGTGCCTGTTCCTACCCCGTGGGCCCCGAAAACTCTGCAATTCCTATCTTAGCCCTCACCTCCCACCAGTCAAGCAAATCCATTCACCATCCCTGCCATCCCAGAAATGTGTCCACCATTCCTCAAAGGAAGAGCCAACATCCCCCTCCTGCAGTGCCTCACATTCAATTTCCAATACCCAGCATATATACGTACTATACCATCCACCCGCAATCAAGCTATCACCGCCCTATGATCCGAAAAAACCGACATCGAAAACTCTCACCTCTCCACACCTATCCCCCTTTATTACATATTATCCTATCTAACCTCGCCTCATAATTTCCACGCCTTTAAGTGTGCTCCACCCCCATTTCTCCCCCCTCCCCACCACATGACAACTCCTACATCCCTTAACAACATCCTTAGCGCACCCAAGACACATCCCGCCCCCCTCGGTGAGACATCCCCATACCTAATCACACAGTTCCAGTCACCCCCAAGAACAGTTATGGAAGGTAGACCCCGCAAATAATACATCAAAACATCACGAACAAAATCAACTTCACTCTAACATTGTTGCATGCCGGCATATAAACTCCAATGAAACATTTCTCTCCCACCCCCCAGTGCCCATCTACCCTCACGACCCTCCCCCCTCCCCCCCCCTCCCAACCCATGACACGCAATGGGGGTGGTTCCTTTACAGCCACTGCCCCCCCTCCTTTTAATTGCAAAACATTACTGACAAATGGTTTTAACCCCCCAAACGCAATTCACCACCCTAACCTATGGTTAAAGCTCCTGCAAAAAACCATACATCTACATCAACTTCGTAAAAACCATTCTAACCCAAAACCCCTTTTTACCTCAGATTTAAGGACCATTTACATTTTTTGTGACACACTTGAACTTCCCAGAAAAGGCGGCTTACCTCTATGCCGCTGTGGCTTTTCTCAATTCGCCTTTCATGGTACCATACCATTTTTATCATGTTTTCCTAACCTGTCCACCAACCCCCCCTTGCCTCCCCCCCCGAGCTTCCCCCGGGACACCCCTCCCCTGGGTGCCTTCTCCCCCACATCTACCCATGACTTCCTTCCAGGTCTCTGCCCAGGGGTTAAAAAACCCCATCAACGTCCAAGGCACCCGCCGTCCGTTTGCGTGAGCTCTCACTCACACACATATCTACCTCATGCGAGTCCTCCTGATGGACTTCCACCACACTTCGTGTTTCCCCTCTGTATTCCTCGAATCCTCGACCTGTCCCTGCTGCTTATCCACAGCTGCACCTCACTTAACTTCTCGGGTCCGTCCTCCCCGTCCACCGGCTCATCCAAGAACTCCTGCAGCACTGCTTCCAACATCCTCTCCTGGGTAGACTCCTCCACGCCACCCTTCCCTCAGGCGATGGGGGGGTCTCCCCTGTCACCTCCGGGAGGGTAACACACGTCCCCCATCACCTCTTCCACCTTGTCCACCTCCTCACTCCAGAGATTCGTCTTTTGTCCATCGCTACCCCCAACTCCCATCCCCAGTGCACGGTTGCTGATCCCCCATCCCCGATAACGCCATCCTAGGGGCTTGCCTGCGAGGACACTGCGCCGCCATGTGCTCATAAGAATCACATAATCGGCAAATTTTCCTCTGCCCGCATAGTGGACAAATACCTGGTCCTATAGTTTGTCAGCGTTACATACGAGGGGATTGGCCGCCTCAATGACATCTTCAGGGTTGCAGGACCCCCCGGGCAAGCCCCTTTAAACGGCCCGTCCCCCCACACCCCCATATTAGCCGTATGAACCAGTTCCCTAATCGCTGAAGGCTTCCTGAATGCCATACGACGTTGCCTCAAATGGTACATTACGCACCTTTACCCATGTGTAATATTTCGAAACATCATGTAGACACACCCCTACTGCTGAATAACACTTATCCTCCTTTCCTGGAATTCATCCACAATCCTGGAGTAAAAGCCGGCTCTTGTAAACTTCACAAAAACCCTTGACATTCCATTTAGGGCACACCATTTCAATTCATCGTTCGATATCCCGAGACGTCTTAATGATGGCCGATAACAGTACATGCATCGTCGCACTGCTTAACGTTCCTCGTACTAATTCAATACAGACCCGTATTCACTCTCCTGTTGATACGATCCGCCATGTTGGTGTCTAAGTCCAGCAGTCACCACCAGGTGGCGTGTAGGGAGACTCAAGAAGCGTCCTCTCTTCCCAGTGGTCGAGAGACGAAAATGACAATTGTAAATTAAACTGAAACATAAAAAGCCATTTTGACATTTACACATTGTATCAAAATCATAAATACGCATAGAAAATATGTATTGAATATCATTGAAAATTGAAAATGTTCACATTGTTCGTATCGCTCTTGGGCTGTGCGGACAGGCTGCGCAGTAGCTCCTGATTCGTCTAGTCTCTGCGCAGTTTTCACCAGTCTACTCACAATGGCGGAAGGAGGACGCAGGCGCGTCAACACTGTCTGCCTTGATTTAGTGACTGGCTCATTTAATAGTCAGAATACTAATATTCTGCTGACGGCGATCCTGAGAGATAGTATGGGATTGCCAATGAAGACCTTTACCCGGTGTAGCATTAAATGGCAATACGAGGTTATTCGTTTAAATTCAGGCAAAGGGTCCACCTATGAGAATATGGTTGCTAAATACCCGGATGTGAAAGACCCCCAAAACCTGGTGTTACCTTCCGCCTTCGAGATGTCTCCTGTGTTTACACTTGGGTGAAGATGCGCAACGTACCCCTTTTAAAGAGCGAAAGCGATATAAGGAAGTTTTTGACCGTTACGGCCCGTGCATCTGGCGGGCGTTGGGGCACTGGCGTGACGGCCCCTTGTTGGCATGCCCGGGAAGGGCGTTTTCTTTGAAAATGTCCCTTAAGCACCCCATACCGTCGTATGTGGTAATGGAGGACTTCAGAACGCAAGTATGTGACATATTCAGGGGCAAAGGCGCACGTGTAGATCTGTGGCGTGTATGACCCCATTTCAGCACAATGTCCGACGAGGCGTGGAAGCCCACATTGCAGCCAATGTCCGACGAGGCGTGGGACCAGAGGTCGCGAGTAAAAGGGGTGCAGCAGTCCCGCAGTCATAGGGGGGCACCACGGGGAAAAACTGTGGATGAGGAGGTAGAGGGGGAGAAGAAGAGCACTCCCTGCGTAACTCTAGGGGGGGAGGGGGACGTGGCGTGGGTGTCGGCGACGCTGGGGATGTCGCCCCCGCCCAAAAAAATGTTGTTTTTTTGTTTCCGCCCCGATTTCTCCTTTTTGGTACACAAGACGAAGTGTTTTCACCTTTTTTGAAAAATTTTTAAAAAAATGCCTCAAAGACAATGAGAAAAAACTGAAAAAGACTGTTTGCTGAATGCCTTGGGGGGCGATTTTTCCTTTATGGGACGGTAAGGTTGTTTGGGAAATTTGGGGCCCAGAGGCAATGCTTATACGAAATTTTTCTCAACGCCTTTTCTCTAAATAACTTATCTTTATTTCACAAAAAAATAAAATTGTTAGTTCCCGGAATTTTCAAAAATTGCCCTTTTCCCCCCCATAACCCGAAAGCATTTGGAATATTTTAAAAAAAGCTTGGAGAAAAATTGAGAAAAAACATTAAATTTTAAATTTCTGTGAATATTTTTCCATTTAAATTTAATAATAAAGGGGAAAAAAGGTACTTAGGGAAATAAGTTACTTTCCCAGTATTTGGCCGGGAGCGCCGGGGCCCGGGCCCCCCGTCTCAAAAAAAATTTTTTTTTTGCGAAATCGCGTTTGCTAGGGTGTATTTCTTGTAAACTGATTTTTTGTGCTTATCCCCTTCAAAACCCGTTTTTCTTACTCAGAGACGAATGGAGAGCAGTAAATCTTTATATCGAAAATTCGATATCTTCGCCATTTTGGCCTATTTTTTTCATTAGGTATATAACTGTTTTATGTATTTGAGTGTTTATTTATCATATTAGACAATTTGAAGTAAATAAAAAGTGAGTTGTATATAAGCTGATATAAACGTAAATGAAGTGATTTTCGGCTCTATCTTGAGCGGGAGCACTGCGAGCGATCCCTATGATTAACCTTGCCAAAACTTTTGCAATCCAGAAAAACAAAGGGATCTACCACTGAAATTTTTCAACATTTACAAAGACAGGTTATGGGGCTTTGCTCAGACTGTGGGCCCAAAATTTTCCCCAAAAATTTATTATATAAAAGAATTAGGAAAGTTAGAGTCCCTACGAAGGGGACCCAGCAAAAGCGATATTAAATTTTGGAAAGGAGATAAAAGCGAAAAATGAGTAAGTTATTAGAAAACAGAGAAACTTATCCCCCCAAATTTAAACGGTTTTTTTAGTTAGTCGGGACAACCTTAATGTATAGCAGTTAAAAAACCAAAATTGTTCCGCCT
>NW_026467842.1:0-33550 GCF_026875155.1 Cherax quadricarinatus | reverse complement strand
TTTTTCCTTATTTAATGACTATTTTTGTCAGTTTTTTTACACGGAAGAGTAAATGAGTTTCCAGTAATTAACAATTATTTAGTTCCGATAAATTTAAGAACTAATATTACTGTCACGAAATGGTTATTAAAAGATAGACAAACTAAAAAAAAAACCCCGGGACCCGATGTTTTTTTTTGTTTTTCAGGGATTTAAGGAATGCAAAGGGAGCTTAGTCGCCATTAACGAGTGTATTCAATCGTCCACCCTTTACCATGTTGTCCCAAAGGATGGGAAGATGGAAATGGGGTTTTTCCTATATTCAAATCGGGGGATAAGTCCACTCCTTAAATTTTACCTTTCCAATAACCCTGAGAAGCACTGTGGGCGAAACGTTTCCTCAATAAGTACCCAAGAGTTGCACATGTGTCAAATTTTATAAAACATCTAAGTGGGCAATTTATTAGAATAAATTTTAAAGCTGCTTTTTCAAAGTCACCTTGAAGAGAAAAAAAAAACTTTGATAAATGAATCTCAGCGGGGATTAGAGAGGTCGCCCTGCCTACAAATTTACGTCTTTCTTCAATAAACATTTTGAGGCAGTTGACAGTATAAGGAATATGATATTGTTTATTTGGGATTTAGTAAACCCTTCGACAGGTACCTCCAAGAGACCTTAAAGAAAAGTGGCAGCTCATGGTATAGGAGGTAAAGTTCTAGCAGGATTGAGGATGGTTTTAAAATAAAAGCAAGAGTTACCTTTAAGGGGTAAATTAAGGGGATTATCACAGTGGCTTTTTCCCAAGGATCTTTTTTTAGGCCCTCTTTGTTTTATAATTACATTTACCTTTTGAAGGGATTACTAGTGACATGAGTAAGTTTGCTGATGATCAAAATAGGCCCCAAATAAAATTTTTTAAAATACCGACACAATGGCAATAAAACAATGCAGATAAGTGATCCTTTATGATCGTTTGCCCCCAAAATGGCTTTTTCAAAATCACAAACAGAACACCTGGGGGAAGGAACGCGATATTTATGTCCGGCTTGGGTCAGGGGAAAATGCTGCATCTGATGAGTACGAGTTGGGTTTGAAGTCTAAAAACTTGGGGACTTGGGAAAAATGGACAAGTTTGTGAGCAACCTTCTCAGTGTTCTTATGGGGTAGGATGAGAAATTTCTTGGGAAGGGTTCGCTATTTTTTTAAAAAGCCACTATTCTGGTTGAAGTTGTCGGATAAGAAATAAGTATATTTCCCGGGTTCTTCGGGATTGAGGTTTTCTTTTTGGGGATAATTTTGATTTTCTGTAGTTTAAAGTGTTTGTGAATTACGGTGTTGTACGCAGGCTTCCTTTGTGTCGTCAGACCGTTTGCGTATTGGTGTTCTGAAATAGTGTTTGGGGGCCCCCTTGTTTTTTCCCCCTATAACTTTTGGCAGTCATTACAAGGGATTATGTAACCCGAAAGGGGAGGGAGGCTTGCCGCCTACTAGGGGTGAGTCCTTGATGGTCTTTGGTTGGGGGGTAGATATTGGAATGATTTTTGGGAAAAGATGTTTTGGAAAATGTTTGGAAAGGGAGTTGGGGGGAAGGACTTTATTCCCCTCGGCAGTGCTTCTCTGGGGTGGTTAAGATGTTTTAGTGCTCGCCGTCTGCAGTCTCTGATAAAGGACGAGGATTTTGGGAGTTTGGAAAATACCTGTTCAATTATAGTCATTCTTCCTAAAGGGAAATCGTTGCTGCAATCTGATGCACGCAAAAAAAGAAGCCTTAAAATTACCCCCACTTTTGGGTTTTGGTTCGTGGTGAAGTAGAAGTGGAAAAGATCGTTTTGGTTGGGGGGTTTTTTTCGATAGACTTTAAAACGAAGTTCGTGGTCGGGCTTTTGCAGGTAGAACATCAAAAAAGGGAAGAGTGTTGTCGACCTTTTCTTCAAGTGTGAACTGATTAAGGTCCCCTTTTTTGAGCTTGTCTTGGAACTTGAACTTGAACTTTTGGGTTTTATGGGGAGAATGTCGTCACATAACGAGCCAGGTGACGACGAAGGAATAATGGGGGGAAAAACGTTCGGCTTCTAGAGTTCCCTGTATAGGTTCGTAGGCGCACTGAGGGGGCGAACCAGGGGTAGCCCCCAAAAAGTCTGCTGAAAGAGGTGATTTTAAAAAGAGAAAACAAAAACGATTTCCTTGAGGAAGAATGCATTAATTGAACAGGTATTTTCCAAACTCCACTTCCTCGTATTTCATCAGAGACTGCAGACGGCGACAAACATCTTCAACACCCCCAAAAAGACACGCCGAGAAGGTACATAGTCCTTCCCACCAACCCCCTTCCCAAAACATTTTTTTCCAACATCTTTGCCAAACATCATTCCCAATATCTACCTCCACAACCCCGACCCTAAGGAAAATACCAGTATAGGAGGACAAGCCTCCATCCTCTGCAGGGGTATACATAATCCCTTGAATGACTGCAACAATTATAGTGGGCGAAACATCAAGGGACCTCCAAACCTATTTTGAACCCAATACGCAAGCAGGTCTGACGACACAAGGAATGCCTGCGTACAACACCGTAATTTCACCAACCCTTTAAAACTCAGAAACTCAAGCTTACGCCACAGAAGACAAAAACCTCAAACGAAAATCCGGAATCATCACTTATTTTATATCCGAAACTTCACCAAAATAGTGGCTTCTATAATAGCTGAACCACTGCCAAGAAACTTCTTTATCGCTTCCCACATAAGAAAACTGTAGAAGGGCTGCTCAAAATTTCCGTCTCCTTTCCAAACTACCCAATTTTTTTGACTCTACAACCCCCAAAACCGGGGACATCTCAGATGCAGCATTCTTTACCTGACCTCAGCCGGACATAAAACTGCGTTTCCCTTTCCACCCCAGGGGGGTTCTGTTTGTGACTTGAAAAAGCCCCCGTTGGGCGAAACTAGTCAATAAAGGATCACTTTATACTGCATTTGGGGTTTATTTTCCCACAAAGATGGGCCGTAAAATTTTCCACTTGGGGAGGTTATCAATGAACTCCGGACGTTTTTGAACAAATTAATGTCTTGGTCTGAGAAATGGCAATAAAAGGTTTAATGGTGGATAAGTGAAAGGGTATTTGGCCTTGGAAAATGAAAAAAACCCCTCAAAGGGCTTTTTAATCTAGGTGAAGTAGAGTTTGGGTTCATAAAAATGTAAAAAAAGACTTGGGAGTCTTGGGGAGGCAAAAAACCCTAAACCAAGACAGCAGTGCCTCAGTGTGTGCAAAAAGGGAAAACCAGATTATTTGGATTTATCTCAAAAAAGGGGTTTTAAAAAAGACACGTAAGCAAACACTTATCATATTTATTAAAAAACGTTTCGGTCCGGGGGCCCTTTGGGTCAAGGTCCCGGGGCCAAAACTTTTTCTTTTAAAAAATTTGTTATAGTTTTTGCTTACGGGGTTTTTCAAAACCAATTTGGGCCGGGGATTTATTCCCAAGGTTTTTATACCACCCTAAAGGGATTTTAAAAGGGAAACAGAAGTAAAAAGTTATTTTGCACCTCTATACATCATTTGTGGGGGGCCTAATTGGTTATGTTGCTCAGTTTTGGTCCCCTTACTACAGGATGGACATGACTCATTAGGGGAAATACGGGAAAAGAATGAAAAAAAATTGGTTTTAAATGGTAAGGAACCCCCCGTATAAAGATAGACTTAAAGCCTTAAATCTCCACTCTCGGAGGGGCCCTTGAATGAGGGGAGATATCATTGTGGGTTTTAAGGGGATGAGGGGCTTTAAAAAAGGGGAGCATTAATAAAGTACTGAAGGTGCGAACGGGTTTAAGAACCGGGAAATTAATGGATTTAAGTTGGATAAATTTAGATTTAGAAAAGGACATAGGTAATACTGGTTTTCTAACAGGTTGTAGATGCGTGGAACAGTCTTCCCATTGGGTTTTGATAGAGGTTGGGGCCTTGGGTAGCTTTAAGAAGAGGGGTGGACAAAATTTAGTGGGGGGGGGGAGGGGGTTTTATTGGTGTCAAGGGGACGGGGGTTATTTCCCGGGGTAGCTTTAGGGTAGTTTTCGTTTTAAATTAAGGAACCCGCCTGTTTTGGGCCGTAAGGGCCCTTTTGCAGTGTTCCAAAATTTTTTTTGTTTTTATGTCCCTTAAAAATTAAAAAACATAAGAATTTTAGGAAAAACTGCAGAAGCCCCTTTTTTTTTGGGCCCCTGCGAAAGGGAGGCCTTTTCAAAAACGACCCCCACCTAAAGCTTTCCCAAAAAAAAACTCCCGTACTCCCAAAGAACCATTCAAAAACCCCGCCCCTCCACTCATATTTATGTCCCGTCCTTTTAAAACCCACACCAAAAATTTCCCGCCCCTTTCACCCCACTGGGGGAAAAAACTGTTCAACGCATCTAAAAATCTGTTATAAAACCAGCACCCTTTCCATGTCGGGATTAAAAACCAAAAGTGCAAAAATCTGGGGGGATTTTTTATTGTAGTCGTTTCGCCATCCAGTGGCTTTATCAATACAAATTCTAGGACATAACTTGAAGACAGTAGAACTATGTACAGAAGATGAGGTAATCAGTCCCTCAACCTAGGAGTAGGTGCGAAGAGCACCATAGTCGTGGAGATTCTGAAGCAGAAGAAAGGAGCCTGGCGCTTATATAGTAACGTCAGGTGTAGCAGACGAGGGCATATTCACTGGTAGGCGGGATTCCCCAGTGGAAGTAGGTCCTTCCCAAAGAGATGGGTTAGTTGTAGTAGTAGTTGTCGTAGTCGTGAAGGTTATGTACATGTCCTCAGAATTAAGATTCCATGATGTTGCAGTGTCTGACAAGTTGTGTACGAATGGTATATAATACCGACAAGATGAGATTAAGACACATGTGCAACATCTGGGTATCTTTATTGTAGAGGGACTGATTACCTCATCTTCTGTACATAGTTCTACTGTCTTCAAGTTATGTCCTAGAATTTGAATTGATAAAGCCACTGGATGGCGAAACGTCTACAATAAAGATACCCAGATGTTGCACATGTATCTTAATCTCATCTTGTCGGTATTATATACCATTCGTACACGACTCCTGTGTTGTTGGGTTGGTGCTGCTTAAGTATCATGTATGCCAATGTTTTTGAAATTTTGTAGTTTCCAGTGTTGCGTTCTACAGTGTCGGTGACGGCGATTAGTGAGGCTTCTAGGCACCGTCGGCGTCTGAGGTCTGGTTCGGTGAAAACGAGTTGTGCCTCATTCCAGTTCATCAAATGCCCCGTGGAGTCTCTGTGGAGGACACATGCGTACCTTACATCGTCTCTGTTAGAGGCATTTCGATGCATTTCCGCCTATATATAATGTCTTTCTACCTCTTTATGTTAGAAGTGATCAAGGTCCCAGGACCGAAACGTTTTCTAATAAATATGTTATAGTGTTTGCTTACGTGTCTTTCTAAACCATCCCTTAAGTTCCCTGGAAAACAACTCATCTGGTCCCGGGGACTTATTTTGCTTCAGTTTGTCTATCTGTTTAATAACCATATCCCTCGTGACAGTAATATTAGTTAATTTGAATTCATCAGGAACTAAATAATTGTTAATTACTGGAATCTCGTTTACATCTTCCTGTGTAAAAACTGACAAAAAATACTCATTAAATAAGGAACACATTTCCAGTTCATTATCCGTCAGCTGTCCATTCCCAATTTTCAGAGGTCCTACTTTTTTCTTCACCTTCGTCCTATACACTTGAAAGAACCCCTTTGGATTAGTCTTTGATTCATTAGCAACTCTAATTTCATAGTCACGTTTAGCCTTTCTAATCCCCTTTTTAACTTCACTTTTAAGCTGAACATATTGGTCAGTAAGGTTAACCTTTCCTCTTCTGATGCGCCTATAAATTCCCCTTTTCTCCCCTAATAGATGCTTTAACCTTCTGTTAACCCATTTGGTATCGTTATTATTAGATCTAATTTCTCTCTGGGGAATGTATATACTCTGGGCACGGTGCACATTATTAAGAAAACAATCATAAAAGCATATCCCTTCATAATCATAAGTATGATCATCGTCAATAAAATCATTAGCTAGATAACCCCAATCAAGATTAGACAGATGTTCCCTTAGTCCATTATAGTCGGCAGACCGGAAATCAGGGATTTTTACTGTATTATCATTATTCTTGCATTCCCAGTTAATGCTAAAAGTGATGGATTTGTGATCACTTGCGCCAAGCTCTTCAGTGATCTCAATATTAATCACGACTTTTTTTCCTATTTGACAAGGTCTATCTGACTAGGTCTAGCAAATTATTACCCCTGGTAGGCTCTGTTACGCTCTGCTTCAGAAAACAGTCCTGAACTGTTTCCATAAAGTCACTGGACTCTAGATTACCTGTCAAAGAATTCCAGTCAATTTGACTAAAGCTAAAGTCCCCTACTATGATTATGTTATTGTGTCTAGAAGCCCTAACAATTTCGTCCCAAAGAAGTCTCCCTCTATCGTGATCCAAGCCAGGAGGTCGGTATATTACACCTAGAATTAGTTTTTCTTGACCCTCTACAAACTCTACCCAAACAGATTCTGTTACTGCTCCATCTATTTTTATACCTGTTTTTATGCAACAATTAATATTTTCTCGAACATATAATGCAACTCCTTCCCCCTTCCCATTACATCTATCCACATTGAACAACTTAAACCCTTGAATTTTTCACTCAGCAGAGATTCCTCAAGACCTTATTTATATCCCTTTATTATACCCATTTTCCCACTTATACACTTCGATCATTTCTCCCTCATTCTTCGTCTAACAAGTGAATTTAATTTAAGAGTCTTCAATCTTTCTTCATAAGGAAAGATTTCTAATGCTATGTTATTAATTTAGTCATTCTACGCTAAAAGTTTTCCAACGAATTTATGTCCATTCTGTAATATGGAGACCAAAATTGAGCTGCATAGTCTAGGTGAGGCCTTACTAATGATGTATAAACTGCAGTAGGACCTCTGGACTTCTTTTTGCTTCCCTTCTTGATATGTTGAAATTGAGACACTTGTGCAACATATAAGAATCTTATTCAGGAAACGTTTCGCCAAACAGTGACTTCATCACCCCAAATACAAAGCAGAAGGTTTAAGGAGAGATTATCAAATGGTATACACTACCGACGGTTGGTAGTTTAAGACACAGGCAACATTTAGGCAACATTTAGGCTTTTTCATTCGAGTATAGAAAGTAGGCGGGAGCAGTAGAGATGTGAAGACGATGTAATCAGTCCATCACCCTTGAAGTCGTAGATTTGAGGTTGTCAGTTCCTCAGACTGGAGAAGTTCTGTTCCAAAGTCTGGAACTAACTGAAGATCAAGCGAACGAACGAACGAACAAGTTCAGGTAAGTTCCCAATGGGATGAGCGTGGAAGACGGGACAGACGAAGAATAGCGAAGGAGAGGAGTGTTTCCTAGTTGTAGAAATAGAGCCAGGGCCAGGGCAGCTGAGACGATCGTGGGATAGAGCTGGAGAGAACAGGACTTGGCTGAGAATGTGAACGACGTGGGCAAGGTGTGCAGGCTGCATCATGGTGGTTGATCTGTAGATCTGGTCGGCGATTGATTGCTGGAGATCAGCGGGAAGCGGGATGGAGAAGGAGGCATGCTTCAATATGATTGGTAAGTATGCAGAGAGGAGAGATGATCAGCGTTGATTGGTGGTTAACTCTTAATTATCTGCGTTTTGTTAGTTTTTCGTTCCGTCGTAGAGCCATTTTGAAGTCTTTTGAAAGAGGTTTTGATAATAAACTAAGTTTGAGCAGATTTTGCTGTCTTTTTCTAAGTCTGCAATTAGGGCAGTTTCAGTGTGGGGGGATCGATCCAGGAGCAACAGGTGTACTTGATACTACCATGGTGCATGGAATAGATGACCTGAGGTGCATATAGCGACGGAGTGTGAGGGTTATATGTTGAAGAATTGAGACACTTATGCAACACATGGGAATCTTTACTGGGAAAAAACGTTTGCCACACAGTGCTTAATCGTCCAATACAAAGTAGAAATGGGTAAGGAGAGAAGAAGTTTGAGGCAATCAGTCCCTCAACCTGGAATCGATGTGTTCAGTCCATCACTCTTGTAGGAAATGCAGCATAGGTTGTTGTTAAAGATTCGCCGAATATTCTCCCAGCCGGGCCCTTCCAGTGGTGGCCGGGGCCCCTGGCTCCCTGTCTAGGGAGTGTCTGAGACCTAAGTCTTTCCCATGGGAGGAGGCACAAGTACCCCCTTCATCTTGTGAGTACAAACTCGGGCACCCTGCCTAGCCCTAGAAGGGCAGGGTATGGCATTGATCATGCTAGCGCTGTGCTCTCCTGTGTGGAGTGTCGTGCGTTGGTGTTCATTTTCATTTATTCATTCATGTTGATTCGCCCGGGACTTCCGGCCCGGGTCTTCTCCAGATTTGGGGACCCGGCAGTGGCCCCCCCGGGTGGGGGGTGATGATCATCTTCTTCTTTCTTTTTCTCGGCCCTCCCGTTGGAGGAATCGTCGTCTCCTATCTTGCGCTGACTTCCCCGAAGAGAAGCGCAGTCGGGCAGAGGCAGCAGTTACAGGGTCGATTGGAGCCACACCCCAGCTTTAGTGGACAGCAAAGTGCTGGGGAAACTTATCTTCATGGTAAATGGCCATGGATAGTCGTGCTAGAGGAGGGTCCGTCTTCAAGGTCCCCTTTCTGAAGGGATCTGAATTTCCCCTTTGAGGCATACTCGACTTCCACAAGGTGTTGGGTGTTGGCAGTGAGTAGTCTGGTCATGTCTGCAGTGGTGTATGTAACAGTTTGGTCGCAGGTATACTTGACTTCCGTCCAGGAGGTGCTGATGGATTTCTGAAGACAGCATTCTGTTTTTTATACTGCTTGGTTAGGGTTAGAAGTATACACCCTTCAGGTATCGGACTTGTTGTGGTGCAGCAGTGTCAGTGGCAGTGGCACCGTGAGGTGCATCCAGTTTCTTGTGCTTTTGCTTTCTTTGCTGGTGGCTGAACTGGTGAAGGCGAGATTTCCGACTGGTCAGTTGCTCTAGTAGTGGATGCAAGCGGTAGTGGACTCTCATTGGTGGGTTTTGCCAACGTCTCAGTGGTCTCTGATTGATCCATCTCTGTGTCTAGTGGAGGTTGTGACAGCGGTGGAGCAGCGGTGATGCTGGTAATATTTGCAGTACGTTGAGGGGCTTTGAGGCAGGTACTGTTCAGCAAAACAATATCTGGCCTCTCTGCTTCAAGGAGCTCGGCCAGTAGGTGTCTAATTGTGAAGTAAGAATGTACGTTGAACTGAATCACCAACATGATTTAATGGTTTCGTCATAGCAAAGTTAATGTCGGGGGAGGAGTTTGGATTAAAGCCCGTGATAGTGGTGCCATCAGTGGATGTGTGTTTGTAGGTGCTACGGACCCATTTCCTGGAGGGAGAGGAAGAGATGGATCTGTTTTTATGTTCTTTGGTCTGTCCGTCAGAAGTTGGGGCAGGTCAGGCGCCTTGCTTCTGCAAGGCGCCTGACGCTTATATAGTAAGGTCAGGTGGAAGTGGGATGGGTAGCAGACGAGGGCATAGTCACTGGTAGGCGGGATTCCCCAGTGGAAGTAGGTCCTACTCAAAGAGATGGGTTAGTAGTAGTAGTAGTTGTCGTAGTCGTGAAGGTTATGTACATGTCCTCAGAATCAAGATTCCATGATGTTGCAGTGTCTGATAGGTTGTACAAGAATGGTATACAACCTGTCAGACACTGCAACATCATGAAATCTTGATTCTGAGGACATGTACATAACCTTCACAACTACGACAACTACTAGTACTACTAACCCATCTCTTTGGGTAGGATCTACTTTCATTGGGAAATCCCGCCTACCAGTGACTATGCCCTCGTCTGCTACCCGTCCCATTTCCACCTGACGTTACTATATAAGCGTCAGGCGCCTTGCTTCTGCTTCAGAATCTTCACGACTGCGGTGCTCTTCGCACCTACTGCTAGGTTGAGGGACTGATTACCTCATCATCTGTACATAGTTCTCCTGTCTTCAAGTTATGTCCTGGAATTTGTATTGATAAAGCCACTGGATGGCAAAACGTCTACAATAAAGATACCCAGATGTTGCACATGTGTCTCAATTTCATCTTGTCGGTATTGTATACCATTCTTGTACAACACATTGGAATCTTTATTGAAGAAACGTTTCGCCACACAGTGGCTTCATCAGTCCAATACAAAGTAGAAATGGATTTTTCCTACAATAGTGATTGACTGAACACATCGATTCCAGGTTGAGGGACTGATTACCTCAAACTTCTCCTCTCCTTACCCATTTCTACTTTGTATTGGACTGATGAAGCCACTGTGTGGCGAAACGTTTCTTCAATAAAGATTCCCATGTGTTGCATAAGTGCCATAAAAGAGCTTTACCAATTCCGTGGTCAGAAAGATGATCAGTTAGAGATGTTGTGTGTAATGAAAAGAATTTTGTTCATTGCATTCTTGTTAATCTGGTATTCAAAGGTAGTGAGTGTCGTGTAGGTAGTTTATGAGCAGTCATTGACAAACTGTCGTCAATAGGTTGCCGTGGACGCTTAGGAGTAGAACCACGGGCGGTTTGACCCAAGAGAGGTGGGCGATCAGAGAACCGTCGCACCGTATTCGGGGAAGCTGGACGCATTGTGAAAGTCATGCAGCGGTATGAACTGAAACGGGTAATGCCACAGCACCTGAAGCAGGTGATGAAGTGTCATCGGCAGAAGGTACAGGGGTGTGAGAAGAGTCGAGAGAATGGTCCAATAACGAAGCTGGGTCAGAACAGGGTGTGGGATCAGAATGGGGCCTGGGAGGACGAAGGGTTATACTAGGTGAAGATTCCATAATAATAGGTGCATCTTCCATGGTATCTCCTTTCTTGTTATTTTAAGAAAAAAAAAGAAAGAAAAAGAAGAGGGACAGTGGAGGGACAGTCGCTAGGAGGCATGGAGGGGCCAAAAGCTTCTCCCCTCATCCGAGAAGGCCTTGAGCCCACTGCAGTGAAGATGCAGCATGGAAACCCCCGCCATCCCCTACCCTTTCACGCCAGCAAACCAGCACTCTGGGATAGCAGCCTCACATATACCGAGCTACCTCGGCAGACAAAGGAAAGGATGGTCGGAAACCCGCCACAAAGCATACCTCCTTCGGCTGCCACCCCCCAGAACTGACAGGCAGCTTCCAGAAATACACCCATCATCCGAAGGGCCACCCACCCACGACCCGGAAAAACCCGGGAAGAGAGTAGGGCATCCTCAGACAATTCAGATTCCACGGCAAACCACACCACCCCTGAGGGACCTCACGGAGGGGGACGAACCCCAGCACGCCACCCCTACCTAGAAACTGCAACGCCAGAGGAAAGAAACCCAGAGGCTACAAACGGGACAGGGAAAAAGGGGAGGGTTGTGAGAGGGGAGGGAAAGAAAAATAGGGAGGGTATGGGGAGGAAGGGATAGGGAAGGGCGGATTGGGGGGTAATTAGGTTCGGTCGGAGGAAGAAGACCAAGAGTTCCAATTCCTCAGACTGATAGCCTCTTTACCACGACAATGAGCCCCCCTCCTTTAAAAAGGAAAGAAATATAGAGATAAATAACAAAAAAAGGCACAATACCGTGACTGGAACGATACACAAATAACCCGCACATAAAAGAGAGAAGCTTACGAAGACGTTTCGGTCCGACTTGAACCATTTACAGTCGGTCCAAGTCGGACCGAAACGTCGTCGTAAGCTTCTCTCTTTTATGTGCGGGTTATTTGAATATAGAGGTAAAATTACCCCTGCTTTGTTTGCAATGCCATTATCGTGCCCAGCTTCTCGCAGTATTACTGTGTTTGGTTATGGCCAGGTGCAACAGGCCTTGAATTGCTACCTGTGTTCAAAATACCTGCCATTCTTGCTTGAAGTTGGTATGTTTTCCTGCATTTGACTGCCTTTACATCTGATTGTGTAACTCTTGCTCACCAGTTACTGTGTGATCACCAGTAATGATCATCATCTTGCACTAATTCAGAGCTATATCAGCTGCAAATCCAAAAAATACTTAATAATTTCCCTGTAATGAAAAATGTTCCAGCTCACAAGTATAATCTAACGTTCTCCTCATTGTAAGATGCATCAGCCATTATTAAGATATCGAAAACGTCCAGAAGACGTAAGTTGATTAATGAATATCAAAACGTTATGCTATTTTCCACATATGATGACAAAACCCTCATATACTCTTCAATTTCCCTATGGCGTCGTCAAATTATGATTAAAGTTTTTCAAACTCTTGAAGTCATGGATGTTATTAGAGCCCATCCAGGATGCTGCGAATGGATTCACAACTTTGGTCATGAATCACCTGCGCAGGACCACCTGTGACCAGGAGGCCTGGTCACAGACCGGGCCGCGGGGGCGTTGACCCCCGGAACTCTTTCCAGGTAAACTCCAGGAACGTGACCTTAAATACCATACACGAACATCGAACATTTAAATCCATTTGAATTAGGCTTCTCGAGTTATGAGCAAAATTAAAACGAAAAGTTTTAGGAAGAAGAAAAAGAATCTGGTTATTACGAAGGAAAAGATTTTATTTAATAAAATGAAAGAATGTAATTAACACATCTCAAAGTGAACGCCTGACTTTTATTTGATAAAGCCCACAGCTGAAAATTTAAAGCCGATCACAAAAAGTATTCTCCGGTAATTTGATCTAGTTCCAATGAAATTTTTTAACAATTCCAGATAAAAAAAAAATAATTTCGACGTATACAGGCTAAACTTACGAAGCATCGTCCGTCATTTAGAATACATCATAAATAACAAAAAGGCACAATACCGTGACTGGAACGATACACAAATAACCCGCACATAAAAGAGAGAAGCTTACGACGACGTTTCGGTCCGACTTGGATCATTTACAAAGTCACTTTGTAAATGATCCAAGTCGGACCGAAACGTCGTCGTAAGCTCCTCTCTTCTATGTGCGGGTTATTTGTGTATAGAATACATCATTATTAATATTTTGAAGCCGATCAGGAAAAAACATTCTTCACTTAACAAACAATAGTAGCTACGACTACCCAACTCCAGGTGATTTTTTAGTGGCAGGAAACGAAAAAAGAAAATGGAAGGAAATAACAAAAATAGTCCACCACCTTGGAGCCTTGTTGGACTGGAGGCGCAGCCAGTGGCCACCCATGGCCCTCCAGAATTACAACTACTGATGCCAATAACAAAATCCCCCCAACAAACACAGAATACAACCTCGTTCATATTTGCTAATATACAGGGCCTTAAGCCATCCACCAACAACAAAATACCTTTTATCAGTGGACTTCTAGTGGAGTCTAATGCAATGTTTGCAGCCTTCACAGAGACTCACACAAAAGATCACTTTGACAGTGAAATATGGATAAGTGGTTACAACCTTTTTAGATGCGACAGAAAAAAACAGGCAACAAGGGGGGTTGGCCTGTATGTCAAAGAGTCCCTTATCTGCACGGAGTTGCTGAACACCACAAATGAGGTAGTTGAAGTTCTATCAATAAAGATCGAGAACCAAAACCTAGTCATTGTGGTTGTATACAAGCCACCAGATACAACCTCCCAACAGTTCAAGGAACAGCTACTGAAAATCGATTACTGTTTGGAAAACCTTCCAGCTCCATCCCCAAACATCTTACTGCTTGGTGATTTCAACCTAAGGCATACAAAATGGAAAAATGTAGCAAATAATGTTATAGCTGAAACAATCCCCGGAGGTAGCGCAGATGAAAGGTCACACACACATGAGCTACTAAGTCTCTGCGAAAAACACACCTTAAGCCAGCAGATAGTGGAGCCAACAAGACTAGAAAACACACTTGACCTTATCTTCACAAATAATGAGGACCTGATAAGAGACATAAGAATATCAAAAACAACTAATTCCGATCACAATCTAATCGAAGTCCAGACGTACATGCATAGGGGTCCTGAACAGCAGAATGCATGTACCGGTGAAGGTGTCTTCACAAAATACAATTTAAAACAACAAGAACATCAACTGGGACCAGGTAAACCATGTCCTAAACGAAACATGTTGGGAAGATGTCTTAAATGACATGGACCCAAACCAGTGCCTTGAAAGGATCAACTTCCTGGTAGCCGAAGCATGTTCTAGGCATATTCCCCTAAGAAAGAAGAAGAGCAGGAGTAAACTGGAGAGAAAAAGACGCTCCCTCTACAGAAGACGGCGAAGAGTCACTGAGCTCCTCAGGAGTGCTAGAATATCTGATACACGAAAGGAGGCGCTGACCAGGGAAGTGGAAACTATCGAACTTAAGCTAAATGACTCTTACAGGAACCAGGAGAGGCAGGAGGAGCTTAAAGCTATTAGTGAAATTGAAAGAAATTCCAAATATTTCTTTTCATATGCCAAAAACAAGGCAAATACCACATCTAGTATCGGGCCCTTACTCAGACAGGATGGGACTTACACAGACGACAACAAGGAAATGAGTGAAATATTGAAATCCCAGTACGACTCTGTGTTTAGTGAACCACTAATCGGTCTGAGGATCGACGACCCAAATGATTTCTTCATGAATGAGCCTCAAAACTCCATAAATGTATGCCAGATTTCCGACATTACCCTAACTCCGATAGATTTCGAAAAAGCCATTGACAACATGCCTATGCACTCAGCCCCGGGCCCAGACTCGTGGAACTCTGTTTTCATTAAGAACTGCAAGAAACCCCTCTCGCGTGCCCTAAGTACACTATGGAGGAGGAGCTTGGACATGGTGAAATTCCACAGTCACTTAAACAACGGATATAGCCCCGCTCCATAAAGGTGGCAGCAAAGCATTAGCTAAGAACTATAGACCAATAGCTCTGACGTCCCACATCATAAAAATCTTTGAAAGAGTGCTAAGAAGCAGGATTGCAAATCACCTGGATTCCCAAAATCTGCACAATCCAGGGCAACATGGGTTCAGGGCAGGTCGCTCCTGCCTCTCACAACTACTGGATCACTATGACATGGCCTTGGATGCACTGGAAGAAAATCAGAATGCAGATGTAATATACACAGACTTTGCAAAAGCATTTGACAAATGCGATCATGGCGTAATAGCCCATAAAATACGTGCTAAAGGAATAACTGGGAAAGTGGGGAGATGTATCTTCAACTTCCTAACAAATCGAACACAAAGAGTAGTGGTCAATAGAGTTAAATCGGAGGCTGCCATAGTGAAGAGCTCTGTTTCACAAGGCACAGTACTCGCCCCCATCTTATTCCTTATCCTCATATCAGACATAAACAGAGATATACACCACAGCACCGTATCATCCTTTGCGGATGATACTAGGATCTGCATGAGGCTGTCATCTGCTGAGGACGCGGTTAACCTCCAAGAAGATATAAACAAAGTTTTCCAGTGGGCAACGGTAAACAATATGATGTTCAATGAGGACAAATTCCAACTACTCCGTTATGGAAAACTGGAGGAGATAATAACTAGAACAGAGTATACTACTGACTCCGGCCATACAATAGAGCGGAAAAAATAATGTAAGGGACCTGGGAGTAGTAATGTCTGAGGATCTCACTTTCAAGGATCACAACAGTGCCACGATCGCACGTGCAAAGAAAATGATAGGATGGATAATGAGAACTTTCAAAACGAGAGATGCCAAGCCCATGATGATCCTTTTCAAATCACTTGTTCTCTCTAGGCTGGAATACTGCTGTACATTAACATCTCCATACAAAGCAGGTGAAATCGCAGATCTAGAGAGTGTACAGAGATCCTTTACTGCACGTATAAGTTCTGTCAAGCACCTTAACTACTGGGAACGCTTGAAAGCACTTGACTTGTACTCGTTGGAACGCAGGAGGGAGAGATATATCATAATCTACACTTGGAAAATCTTGGAAGGAATGGTCCCAAATCTGCACACAGAAATCACTCCCTACGAAAGTAAAAGACTGGGCAGGCGATGCAAAATGCCGCCAATAAAAAGTAGGGGCGCCATTGGTACACTAAGAGAAAACACCATAAGTGTCCGGGGCCCAAAACTGTTCAACAGCCTCCCATCAAGCATTAGGGGAATTGCCAATAAACCCCTGGCTGCCTTCAAGAGAGAGCTGGACAGATACCTAAAGTCAGTGCCGGATCAGCCGGGCTGTGGCTCGTACGTCGGACTGCGTGCGGCCAGCAGTAACAGCCTAGTTGATCAGGCCCTGATCCATCGGGAGGCCTGGTCGTGGACCGGGCCGCGGGGGCGTTGATCCCCGGAATAACCTCCAGGTAACCTCCAGGTAACTTATCACCATTTATTCAATAAAATTGGCAAATTGGAACTTCTGATAACCCAAAAAAAAAAAAAAACTTTGCGTTCAGGAACACACTCAAAAAATAATAATTTGAAGCCCATCAGATGAGTCACTCTCCAGTTATGGCAAAGAACTCAAAACTTCCAAGCTCTGAAAAAAAAATTTACTAGTAACAATTTACCTGCAAACAAACACATCCTTGTGGATATTATTCTGTCCCTAAAATGCTTAAGACATTAAATATTGAATTCATTCCCAGTACAACTGAAACATATTTAACATGATTTACGGGAAAAACAAATTTAACACTATTATATACATTAAAGGGGGAACATGGGATCTATTTCAGCATGTTGGTAATAGGTGCAACATGGGATCTATTTCAGCATGTTGGTAATAGGTGCAACATGGGATCTATTTCAGCATGTTGGTAATAGGTGCAACATGGGATCTATTTCAGCATGTTGGTAATAGGTGCAACATGGGATCTTTTTTCAGCATGTTGGTAATAGGTGCAACATGGGATCTATTTCAGCATGTTGGTAATAGGTGCAACATGGGATCTATTTCAGCATGTTGGTAATAGGTGCAACATGGGATCTATTTCAGCATACTTGTAATGGGTGCAGCAATGGAGCTATTTCAGCATGCTAGTAATGGGTGCAACATGGGAGCTGTTTCAGCATGCTGGTAATGGGTGCAACATGGGAGATATCTCAGCATGCTGGTAATGGGTGCAACATGCCAGTTCTCCCAAGAATCTGTCCCAGGTTACCGCACACAAGTGCTAACATTCTGGACGCGACTGGTTGGCTAAGACATCGAGCTATAAGGAAAATAGAGACGAAAAATTGGAGGGGAAAAAACGTGGCATAAACTTCAGGCAACCCAATTATATTTAATGTTATTATTACGATGTTACTTATGTTTACAAATGTGTTAACAATAACAACAACCTTGAATTGTTATTATTATTATTATTATTATCAAGGGGAAGCGCTAAACCCGGAGGATTATACAGCGCCTGGGGGGGGGGATGTGGAATGCATTCAGGATTAATTCGGGGAACTGGAGCACAGATCCAATTCCCTAAATCAAGAGCCCCTCACCAACATCAAGGAACCTTCCTTGCGGGGTTAAATTATTATTAATCGTCCTCGTATAGACTATAGACTTTAAACCCCATTAACGAACCAATCTAAATAACCGCTGAGTCAGGATGTTACCTGGCAACTGTAAAGCTTGTTACGTTAGTGTGCTTGCACGTGACTGTGCAAGACATTTTGCTCGGTCTCCTCACGTTGCACATGTGCCAATTTTATCATTTATTATTATTCTTATTTACAATAACCCGCACATATGAGAGAGGAGCTTACAACGACGCATCGGTCCGACTTGGACCATTTACAAAGTCACACTAACAAAAAGGAGAGGAGAAGGGAGTATAAAATGCTCTAACCTTCAAAACACCCGTGACTTAACCTGATTAATTTTCCCATTCTCTCTCTTTTCCATTTTCCTCTTTCTCCTTTGGGTTTTCTTTCTTCTGCCTTGGGTGCTTGATCCATTATTTTCATCCCGTTCTGTGTTCTTGTTCCTACCCTTTAAATAAATAAAAAAAAGGCACAATACCGTGACTGGAACGATACCCTTTGTGGGCCGCCAGCTCCTTTGCAGTGCTCCTCTTCCTTAGTCTTTGACTCCACCACTACTACCTCTACCACTACCTCTCATCGTCATTTCCTACTACTTCTCTTGTCCCGTCCCTGTCTGCTGGCCTATATATACTCCCTCCTTTCCTTTTTGTTAGCGTGACTTTGTAAATGGTCTAAGTCGGACCGAAACGTCGTCGTAAGCTCGTCTCCAATGTCCGGATTATTTGTGTATTTCCAGTCATGGTATTGTGCCTTGTTGTTATTATTATGATTTTTATTATTTATTATTATCATTATTATAGATTTAATATAGTTTTCCCGATCTGGTCATGTGTGGTACTGACAACAAAGTCTGAAGTCTGGTATGGAATTTACAAAATATGTCAACTATGCAACTTTATAAGAACATAAGAACGAAGGAACACTGCAGAAGGCCTACTGGCCCATGCGAGGCAGGTCCAAGTCTCCTACCGGCTTAAGCCAATGCACCCAACCTAGTCAGGTCAGGTCACATTGACTTAAGGGAGGAACACGGCAACCGACCTGGTAGCACAAGCTATCAGGTCTAACTCACACCCACCCACATCTACTCATGTATTTATCCAACCTATTTTTAAAGCTACACAACGTTCTAGCCTCTATAACGGTACTTGGGAGTTTGTTCCACTCATCCACAACTCTATTACCAAACCAGTACTTTCCTATATCCTTCCTGAATCTGAATTTTTCCAACTTAAAACCATTGCTGCGAGTCCTGTCTAGGCTAGATATTTTCAGCACACTATTTACATCCCCTTTATTTATTCCTGTCTTCCATTTATACACCTCAATCATATCCCCCCTAATTCTACGTCTTTCTAGAGAGTGCAGTTTCAGGGCCCTTAGTCTATCCTACACAGTAGGCTACTTCAGTCGAATACAGAAAGTAGGCAGGAACAGTAGAGATGTGAAGACGATGTAATCAGTCCATCACCCTTGTAGTCGTAGAATTTGAGGTTGTCAGTCAACCTCAAATTCTACGACTTCAAGGGTGATGGACTGATTACATCGTCTTCTCTACTGTTCCTGCCTACTTTCTGTATTCGACTGAAGTAGCCTACTGTGTAGGCGAAACGTTTCGGAATAAAGTTGCCTAACTGTTGCCTATGTGTCTTACCTACCAACCTGTCTGTATTGTATACCATTTTGATGTTCATGTCAACTATGGCTTCACAACCAGTTCTTGTGACGTTTTAGGAAACAGGTCTGAGGTGGTGATAACGATCAAGACAACTCAGGGATTTGGCGAGTCTGGTTTTTCTCTCAGGTACAGTAAGTTTCTAGGGTTGAGCTTAATCAACCACGTGAAGTTCCTTGTACAATTAATTCACTTACACTAACATTAAGGACACACACACATTACTTAGTGGCGTATATGAGAGTTTCTTAGGATGGCCCAGTGAAGTCTGATAAAGTGACTTATTGCCTCGGGGGTCCTAGTATTATGAGACAGTAATTGTCATGTACGAAGAGAGGTAACTATGTTGGGAGTGTGTAGATATCCTCTCAGCTGACATTCTCTGGAACTTTCTCTGACGTTTGATAGTTTGTGTAGAGTTACAACAAGTTAATCTGATTCGCTTAATAACAGTGCAATGTTACATATAGTTTATGATTGAACTGCATTAAATACTTACATGAATTGATTCCATATTAGATATTGACTAGATGCGGTTTTGGGCTGACTGCTGCGTATCCTTAATATTTAATAATTGGCTTTCTGTTAACCTCTCTGATGCACCCACCTCCCCTTACCCTGGAAGAGCGAGAATGGACGGAACGTAGATGCTGGGGTAGGAGGTGGCCCTCACTCTATGACATTAGTTACCACTGATACCTTCTGCGTTGCCTTACAGAATTTCCTCTCTTAACTGTTAGTGCCTTGCAACACAGCATTCTCCCGATGACGCAAGATAGTGTGAGAGATCTGGAGCTAAAGATTTGCATTCCCATGTGGCTTGTTCTGCACACACACACACACACACACACACACATACATACACACACACATACACACACACATACATACACACACACATACATACATACATACACACACACATACATACACACATACACACACACACACACACACATACACACACACACACACACACACACACACACACACACACACACACACACACACACACACACACATATATATATATATATATATATATATATATATATATATATATATATATATATATATATATGTCGTGCCAGATAGGTAAAACTGATCAATTAGCAACAACTCATTTAAAATTAAGTCTTCTCTAAAATATTCTCTTAAAGGTTTAAAGGTATGTTTTTCATTTATGTTAATGTAAAAATTAATAATTTTGTGCCAAAAGAACCTTAGAAAACATTCCTAACCTTATTATAACAAACACAATATAATTTAGCCTAATTCAACTAAATATGGTTTAGATAAGTTTACAATAATTTTATAAACAAATGCAAAGAAATGTAACTTTTTCGTTAAATTCCGAATAATTTTCGTTAAATTATTACAGACACAAATTTTCGCTTGCCTTATTCGGCAAAAAGGCCGTTACTGCAGTGCTCGTCATGGCATTATGCCGCCCCTCCCCCACACACGTACCAAAACACAAACCGTGAAAGATTATAATATATATATTTGTACACTCGCTGAGGTTTTAGTACTGGTGCTGCGTCCTTTATGCTTAATCACGTTTTTCAGCTGTGTAGGAAGACTCACACAAATTCTTGAAGGTTTTGGGAGGTATATTATTACATGCCTCATGTAGAGCAGCCTCCAGGAGCGGGATGGAACTGATATACTTGCCCAGTAAACTTTGCGTCACAATTGGCCAATAGGGTTTAGGTCTGCGGAACTGCCTGGCCAGTCATTAAAGAATCTCACTTCACAGTCCTTAAGCCACTGAACGACAGATTTGGAGGTATGATACGGTGTATCATCCTGCATGAAAACCATAGCCCCACACTTGTCAAACGACTCGGGTAAATTGTCACACAATAATTCCTAGTAATTATACTGGTTCATATACTGGTTTTTCGGAAGCGCAATGAGTTCACCAACACTCTGAGCACTGAAACACTCCCCTCAAACCATGAGCAAGTCTGATTGTTTGGTGGTCCCACAGGTGTAGTGTGGGTCTAGCGGGTCACTACCTCTGGGTGGGTACACATGTTCCCCATAGTTGCAGGTGATGGTGAAGGTTGTTTCATCACTCCAAAGTACTTCAGACCACTGTTGAGGATTCAAGTGAAGATACTTCTTTGCATAATCAAGCCTACGTTTCTTCTGTGGCTTGGAGAGGATCGGTTTCTTAACCTGGCGGTGACTACTGTAGCCCAGTTCTGACACACGTGATACTTCTGAGAGAATATATGGGTTCTTTTCTTTCAATTCTCTAGCAGTTATCTTAGGTGTACTCTCTGTTTCTTCAACACAGTTAAGGTATGAACAGATATCTTCTTCGAGGGACCAGGCTGAGGTTTGGCAGAAGGTAACATGACACCGCCACCAGCCTTAAGACGCTGCACCCAGTTCCTCACTGAGCGCTCACACACACCAACATTCTCCACTATTCGTTTTGTCTGGTGCCCAGCTTTGTGAAGCCCTATGATGAGAGATATAGTTTCAGGTGTTGAAAACTTCCTTTTACCCATAATCAAATATGGGTAGACCCAAAACCAAAGGGAACACTGGAGGGCAGATGAGACACAAAATGCAACACTCCATCTCACCACGGCAGCCACGTGAGCACTGAGGAGTCACTGTGGAGTGTAGCAGCAGGCGTGACGTCATGCTAAAGGCTGCTACTCGGCATAATACACTGACGAAAAAAGACCCCTCTGTATGTTAGGCGCTTGGTTTTCGTCACGGCATTATGCCGGGAGTTCACCCGGCATAATGACATGACTAGCACTGTATGTAATCTATATTTTTAGAAGGCTACACGTAGTGTTGTTACAATAAATTTCCTTGTAAATAATGTTACTGGAAGTTTGTTGCACACATGTATTTTAAGGTGTGCATTATACGACAGGTCAGTGCCGCTTTTTTATGTTACATGTCACACCCTAGGCAATGCTGTCAGTCATTGTGTACAGATGTAAAGATGGTTCAGTGTCCCTTGATGTGCAGGCAAGCCTGATGACCACAGCCCTGTAAACTACCTGTATATAAGATGATTTAGGTTCCAGTGCTGGCATCTCCTGGTTCTATCCTCTATTTTGCTGACTGAGCAAGTCCGTTTTCTCTTCCACCTGATATATTGGAGAGTTATTTTCTTTTATAATCCTCGTCACCTTATTTTTTCCTATATTCTCTTTTAATTTTCTTCTTTTACATACCCTACCAAACTCATCCACCAACCTCTGCAACTTCTCTTCAGAATCTCCCAAAAGCACCGTGTCATCAGCACAGAGCAACTGTGACAACTCCCATTTTGTGTTAGATTCTTTATCTTTTAACTCCACACCTCTGTGGGATCCCGCTCGTGAAAGGCTGCCACTCTGACACCTGATGCCTTCCCGTCAGGCATTCTGTGATCCATTGCATTGCTTTCCCTGCTATCCCTGCCTGGTCCTCCAGCTTGTGCACAAATCTCTTGTGCGAGACTATCAAAAACCTTACAGTCAAAGAAAAAGTAATCTACGCACCTCTCTCTCTCTCTCTCTCTCTAGTCTTACTGCTGTAACCTTGTCATAGAACGCCAGCAGGTTTGAGACACAGATTTTCCCGTCCTTGAATCCATGATGGTTGTCGTTGATAAGCTCATTCAATTTTTGGTGCTCCACCACTCTTCTCCTGATAATCTTCTCCATGACTGTGCATACATGTCAGTGACACTGGTCTGTAGTTTCGTGTTGCTTGTCTGTTTCCTTTTTTGAAAATTGGGAGTACCTCTGCTGTCTTCCATACCTCAGGTAACGGCCCAGTTCCGATAAAAGTGTTGATTATTGCTTGTGGTACACAAAGCGCCTGTGCTCCCTGTCTCAGTACCCACAGAGAGGTGTTGTCCAGCCCCATCTCCTTTGAGGTATCTAGATCACTTAGCAGCCTCTTCACATCCTCCTCAGTTGTATTCATCATAAGAACATAAGAACATAAGAAAGGAGGAACACTGCAGCAGGCCTGTTGGCCCATACTAGGCAGGTCCTTTACAATTCATCCCACTAACAAACATTTGACCTACCCAATTTTCAATGCTACCCAAGAAATAAGCTCTGATGTGCAAGTCCCACTCAAATCCAACCCATCCTACTCATGTATTTATCCAACCTAAATTTGAAACTACCCAAAGTCCTAGCCTCAATAACCCAACTAGGTAGACTGTTCCAGCACTTGATGGTGTACACCAACCCTCCGTCTTTCCGGAGGCCCTTCTGTCTCCTCTGTGAATTCTTCTTTGAATCTCACGTTTTGCTCTTCACATACCTCCCAGTCGTTTCATGTGATCTCCACTTCTTCCTTCCTTGGCCTGATTGTATGGTGTTTTTCTCCTATGCTATGTCATTTTCGTATTGTTACTGGGCCTCCCTCCTTACTGAGCAAATTCATTTCTGGCTCTTTCACTACTCTCCTTATTCTCCTGTTAGTTACTAGTTGTCAAAAACACTTATCGATAGACACTTGGCCTATTGTATGGAGAAGTTGTGTGTTTAATGGGCGTGAATACTTCCCTATTTGTGATTGCAGGGTTGAATCATAGCTATTGTCCTGTGTTTGTGTGTGTTTCTGAAGGCTTCCTGGTAGAGGGGGATGGGGTTTAGCAGAAAAGCTCACAACAACAGCCATCATGATGTCCTCTACAACAGTAGTGTCGTCCATTCTACAAGGTTAGTTAAATAAAAACATAAGAACATATGAAAAGAGGAACACTGCAGCAGGCCTGTTGGCCCATACTAGGCCATAACTTCAAGGTCCAACAATAGCCTTTGGGGATCATAATTACGGTATACAAAACAACCAAAGATACACTATATTTTCCGGGACATATTGAACATGGGAATGGCGGAACACTGCAGAAGGCCTACTGGCCCATACAAGGCAGGTCCTTATCAAAACCACCCTTCCCAAAGCTACCCAAGAATTTACTCGCGTACACACACCAATCAAACACGTGTGTATGTGTGTGTGTGTGTGTGTGTGTGTGTGTGTGTGTGTGTGTGTGTGTGTGTGTGTGTGTGTACTCACCTAGTTGAGGTTGCGGGGGTCGAGCCCGAGCTCCTGTGTGTGTGTGTGTGTGTGTGTTCGTGTGCTTATGTGTGTGCCCCAGACATACCAACTCAGCCCCAGATCCAGGGGTTTTCAGCGTACTTATAGCATGCCGACGATACTAACAAAGGCACGGAAATTTTTGTGAGGAATTCAGTTCCCTACACCATCGTCACTGAGGCTGAGGTACAGCACCGTTGACTTGCAACTACCAGATGATCTGTTTACAACAGCTACAAGAGCTCAGAATTCTGGAGGCGCTCCTGCTACATTATTTACATTCTCCAGGGACACAGTGATGTAGAATGATTAATATGCAACGAAAGTCAGTGAAAATGGTTTAAATTTCAGTCTCATCAAATATCGTATATAGTAATATTTTAACACACTGGCTGTCTCCCACCGAGGTAGGGTGACCTGAAAAAGAAACATTTTCACCATTATTCACTCCATCACTGATTAGAATGAGGGGTGCCGATATTTAAATTCAATAATAATTATTCATAAACAAATCACTTACCTGCTGCTGCTCCCTGGAGAGGTTGTGAGTCCTGACTGGGGCGTGAGGGAGACTCGGGTCCCTGGACTTGGGTGGAGGAAGAGGGTTGACGGGTAGGCCACTGCACAGGTCCACCAAGGTCAACACAGGTCGTACGGTGCCGACCTTGACCGCTGGCAACGAGCAGGTGGTCAAAGTCAGAGTGGTCATTCTTCAAGACTGGCTGGGGTATGGACCTAGCTGGACTTCAGGCCTGTCTGGTTTGTAGACCTGGATGGTCTGTAGACTTGTCTGGTCTGTAGGCCTGGCTGGTCTGTAAGCCTGGTTGGGCTGTAGACCTGACTGGTATGAAAGCCTGGCTGGACTCTAGACCTGACTGGTGTGTAAGCGTGGCTGAACTGTAGACCTGTTTGGTCTGTAGACTTGTCTGGATAAAGACGTGACTGCTCTGAAGGCCTGGCTGTCCCGTTGACCTAGCTGACTGTAGGCTTAGCTGGGCTAAAGGCTTGGCTGGAATGTAGTCCTGGCTGGAATGTAGTCCTGGCTGGAATGTAGTCCTGGCTGGAATGTAGTCCTGGCTGGGCTGTTGCTCTGGCTGACTAAGCTTGGCGGGAAGATCACAGTTGTCCTCACTGACGAAAGGCTGCTCAACACTACGTAGTTATTGCTGAAGACTAATAAAACAATTTCTTTTCCTTATGTTTAAAAAAATATAAGAATCAGTATTGAAACTTGATCGAAATTTTACACGTTAATATCGCAGTGCACTAAATGATTCTTCGCACATAGGTGTTGTGGCTGTTGACGGCCAACGGAATGTGATGGTTTCTCCAACCCTGGTCCACCACACAAAGCAACAGGCTACAAATCACATTAACTCAGGATGAAGATCTGGTCCTCTGGCCTCCTTGCCACAAGGACGAAGTTCTCTCTTGTGCTGTATTTTTGTTATTTGATCCTAGCACTTACTCCTCCTTGTATTATGGTGAGTTATCCTGTATTCCGTCACCTCAAGCTACAACATCGCCCAGAACCAATCAACAGACAGTTCGTCCCCGCCTCACACTATAATGGTTTTGATTAGCCAATGGACGCTCTACCTCACTACAGCGCTAGCCAGTCAGGCGAAAGAGCTAGTCAGCCACTTACCAGCTCCAGAAACATACAATAAAAAATGTCAAGTTGGGCGACGAGTTCAGGTTTGGATATTGATAAAGCTTGTTAGACCACTTCTTCAAGTATCAGGCCATAGCACCACGCCACAGTATCAAGCCACAGTATCAAGCCACAGTATCAAGCCACAGTATCAAGCCACAGTATCAAGCCACAGTATCAAGCTACAGTATCAAGCTACAGTATCAAGCCCCCAGTATCAAACACAGTAAACAAGCCACAGTATCAAGCTACAGTATCAAGCCACAGTAAACAAGCTACATTTTCAAGCCACAGTATCAAGCCCAGTATCAAGCCACAGTATCAAGCCACAGTATCAAGCCACAGTATCAAGCTACAGTATCAAGCTACAGTATCAAGCTACAGTATCAAGCTACAGTATCAAGCCACAGTATCAAGCTACAGTATCAAGCCACAGTATCAAGCTACAGTATCAAGCCACAGTATCAAGCTACAGTATCAAGCCACAGTATCAAGCCACAGTATCAAGCCACAGTATCAAGCCACAGTTAAACAAGCTACAGTATCAAGCTACAGTATCAAGCTACAGTATCAAGCCACAGTATCAAGCCACAGTATCAAGCTACAGTATCAAGCTACAGTATCAAGCTACAGTATCAAGCCACAGTACCAAGCCATAACAACAAGCCGCAGTATCAAGCCACAGAACTAAGCCATAGTATCAAGCCATAACATCAAGCGACAGTATCAAGCCACAGTACCAAGCCATAACACCAAGCAATAGTATCAAGCCACAGTACCAAGCCATAACACCAAGCAATAGTATCAAGCCACAGTACCAAGCCATAACACCAAGCAATAGTATCAAGCCACAGTACCAAGCCATAACACCAAGCAATAGTATCAAGCCATAACACCAAGCAATAGTATCAAGCCACAGTACCAAGTCACAGTACCAAATCACAGCACGAAGCCACAGTACCAAGTCACTTTACCAAGCCACAGTGAAATGAAACATCAAGTCATATCACCAAGCCACAGTGCCAAGCCACATCACCAAGTCATAGCACCAAGCCACAGTACCAAGCCTCACCACCAAGCAAATGTACGAAGCCACAGTACCAATTCACAACACCAAGCCACAGTACCAAGTCACAGCACGAAGCCACAATACCAAGCCACGATGAAATGAAACATCACCAAGTCATATCACCAAGCCACAGTGCAAAGCCACAACACCAAGCTATTGCACCAAGCCACAGCATAAAGCCACAGTGGCAAGCCACAGTACCAAGTCACAACACCAAGCTATAGCACCAAGTCACAGCATCAAGTCACTGTACCAAGCCACAGTACCAAGCCACAGTACCAAGCCACAGTACCAAGCCACAGTACCAATCCAATGAACCAAGCCACGGAAACGAATTACAGAACAAGCTGAACATTAAAATGGTACTGCTATTGAACCAATCCTCAATACCAAGATACGGAACCAAACCACTGAACAAACCATACCACAGATGGGGCTTGAACCCGCGATCAGAGAGTCTCAAAACTCCAGACTCTCTGAGCGCAGGTTCAAACCCCACCCGTGGTATGGTTTGCAATCGTGTCATTGCGATTTCTAGAGCCACTGAACCAAGCAACAACACCAAACCATGGAACCAAACCACATATCCAAGCCACAGGTGCAAGCCATGGAACCAAGCCACAGAACCAAGCCAGCAAAGCAAGCCACAGTACAAAGTCACAGAATCAAGCTGCAGTAGAAACCCACAGTACCAAGCCACAGTACCAAGCCACAGTACCAAGTAACGGAATCAAGCCACAGAAGCGGCAAAAATTGTTAGGACATGTAAAAAAAAAAACATTGTTGGTCATAAAGTTGCTAATAAATACAATGGAACTGGTCAGTTAATTAAGAGACACTAGAGGTCAGGGAGTTACTAACTCCATTAATACTTATTTTACTAATAATAAGAGCGTAAGCAATAAGATGGACGAGTTAAGATTAACTCAGCACAGGAAACAGAAATTATTGCTATAACAGAGACCTGGTTCAACATGAAAGATAGAGAAATGCCTTCTGAATGCCACATATAAAACTATAATGAGTGATAAGAAGCTTTCAAGTTTTGATATCACTGCCATATTCATCAGTGTTTCTGTTGATCAAGCCACTGATCTTCGCACGGTGATTAATGATGATACGGAGTTACCTGTGCTTTGCCAGGATTTTGTGAGCCTCGTCGAACTTTGAGTTCGTTATAACTGCTTTAGATTTTAAGACAAGTATATTATTATTATTATAATAAAAAAAAGAAGCGCTAAGCCACAAGGGCTATACAGCGCTGCAGGGCAGGAAGGAAGCGAGGGTATCAGGTGGCAAAAGGGAGATGGATGAGTAATAGGTTACGGAGAACAGCGGGGCAGTGGATGTGATGAATGGTTCAGAAAACCGACAAGTTGAAGAATTGAGACACTTATGCAACACATGGGAATCTTTACTGAAGAAACGTTTCGCCACACAGTGGTTTCATCAGTCTATTACAAAGTAGAAATGGGTAAGGAGAGGAGAAGTTTGAGGTAATCAGTCCCTAAACCTGCAATCGATGTGTTCAGTCCATCATTCTTGTAGGAAATGCAGCATAGGGCCAGAGAGGTGGCTTATATACTGCAGTCAGATGAGGTGAAGCAGGAGGAGGCGGGATCACAGTGGGACCTGCCGCTAGTGTAAGTAGGTCGTCGTCCAAAAGTTGGGCAAGCGTTGAAGTCTTTGTACCAAGATCCCATGATGTTGCAGTGTCTGACAGATGTGATGAATGGTTTTGAAAACCGACAAGTTGAAGAATTGAGACACTTATGCAACACATGGGAATCTTTACTGAAGAAACGTTTCTCCATAAAGTGGCTTCATCAGTCTATTACAAAGTAGAAATGGGTAAGGAGAGGAGAAGTTTGAGGTAATCAGTCCCTCAACCTGGAATCGATGTGTTCAGTCCATCACTCTTGTAGGAAATGCAGCATAGGAACGAACGAACGAACGAAAGTTCAGGTAAGATCCCAAATGGGATTAGCGGGAAAGACGGGACAGACGAAGAATAGTGCTGGAGAGGAGTGTTCTTAGTCTTAGAAATAGAGCCAGGGCTTAACCCAGCAGCGAAGGCGATCGTGGGACAGATTGAACATTAAAATGGTATGAAATACCGACAGATTGTTAGGTAAGACACATATGCAACAGTTAGGTATCTTTATTTCGAAACGTTTCGCCTACACAGTAGGCTTCTTCAGTCGAGTACAGGAAGGTTGATGGAAGCAGAAGATACTTGAAGACGATGTAATCAGTCCATCACCCTTAAAGTTTTGAGGTGGTCAGTCCCTCAGTCTGGAGAAGAGCATTGTTCCGTTGTCTGAAACAATATGAAGTTGAAGTGACAGAATGGGGCCTTTATATAGTGCCAGGAGGTGAGACGTAGGTTGCTTTGGGAGGGCAGGTCCTTCTCAAACCCAGCCGTTCTCACTAGTAGGGTTGTCGAAGTGGTCTGTACCAAGATACCCTTGTGTTGCAGTGTCTGACAGAATGAACATTAAAATGGTATGAAATACCGACAGATTGTTAGGTAAGACACATATGCAACAGTTAGGTATCTTTATTTCGAAACGTTTCGCCTACACAGTAGGCTTCTTCAGTCGAGTACAGAAAGGTTGATAGAAGCAGAAGATACTTGAAGACGATGTAATCAGTCCATCACCCTTAAAGTTTTGAGGTGGTCAGTCCCTCAGTCTGGAGAAGAGCATTGTTCCGTTGTCTGAAACAATATGAAGTTGAAGTGACAGAATGGGGCCTTTTATTAGTGCCAGGAGGTGAGACGTAGGTTGCTTTGGGAGGGCAGGTCCTTCTCAAACCCAGCCGTTCTCACTAGTAGAGGTTGTCGAAGTGGTCTGTACCAAGATACCCTTGTGTTGCAGTGTCTGACAGAATGAACATTAAAATGGTATGAAATACCGACAGATTGTTAGGTAAGACACATATGCAACAGTTAGGTATCTTTATTTCGAAACGTTTCGCCTACACAGTAGGCTTCTTCAGTCGAGTACAGAAAGGTTGATAGAAGCAGAAGATACTTGAAGACGATGTTTCAGACAACGGAACAATGCTCTTCTCCAGACTGAGGGACTGACCACCTCAAAACTTTAAGGGTGATGGACTGATTACATCGTCTTCAAGTATCTTCTGCTTCTATCAACCTTTCTGTACTCGACTGAAGAAGCCTACTGTGTAGGCGAAACGTTTCGAAATAAAGATACCTAACTGTTGCATATGTGTCTTACCTAACAATCTGTCGGTATTTCATACCATTTTAATGTTCATTCTGTCAGACACTGCAACACAAGGGTATCTTGGTACAGACCACTTCGACAACCTCTACTAGTGAGAACGGCTGGGTTTGAGAAGGACCTGCCCTCCCAAAGCAACCTACGTCTCACCTCCTGGCACTATATAAAGGCCCCATTCTGTCACTTCAACTTCATATTGTTTCAGACAACGGAACAATGCTCTTCTCCAGACTGAGGGACTGACCACCTCAAAACTTTAAGGGTGATGGACTGATTACATCGTCTTCAAGTATCTTCTGCTTCTATCAACCTTTCTGTACTCGACTGAAGAAGCCTACTGTGTAGGCGAAACGTTTCGAAATAAAGATACCTAACTGTTGCATATGTGTCTTACCTAACAACGTGGGACAGATATTGAGAAGAGAAATTCAGGCTCTTCTGTTGGGACTCCGGTGGGGTGAGCGGGGAGGAAGTGACATGCGACGTTTAGCGCTAGAGTACAGTGTAGAACTGGGCCATGTCTTAACCCAAAAGACAAGGCGAACGTGGGTCAGAGAATGGTACCTGTCATAGAAGGTACCTGTCAGCGAATCTAAGGTTATTTGTAAATAGGGTTAGGAGCAGGATCATGCAAGGAGTAGAAAAGGTTGTGGAAATATAAACACATCTGCAGTATAATGTGATCCTTTATTGACTACGTTTCGCCCACACAGTGGGCTTTTTCAAGTCACAAACAGAACTACCTGGGGTGGAAGGAACGCGAGTATTTATAGTCCGGTTCAGAATGCTGAGGTCAGGTGGAGAATGCTGCATTTGATGATGTACCGAGTGGGGTTATAGAGTCTAAAAACTTGGGTAGCTTGGAAAGGAGATTGGATAAGTTTGTGAGCAGACCTTCTACAGTGTTCTTATGTGGGATATCGATGAAGAAGTTTCTTGGCAAGTGGTTCAGCTAAGTTATAGAAGCCACTATTCTGGTTGAAGTTGTCGGATACAGAAATAAGTGATGATTCCAGGATTCTTCGGTATTGAGTGTTGTCTTCTGTGGCGATAAGTCTTGAGTTTCTGTAGTTTATCAAGTGGTTGTGTGAATTACGGTGTTGTACGCAGGCATTCCTTGTGTCGTCAGACCTGCTTGCGTATTGGTGTTCTGAAATACGTGTTTGGAGGTCCCTTGATGTTTCGCCCAAGTATAACTTGTTGCAGTCATTACAAGGGATTATGTATACCCCTGCAGAGGGTGGAAGCTTGTCCTGTCTATCACTGGTAATGTCCTTGATGGTCGTGGTTGTGGAGGTAGATACTTGAAATGAGGTATTAGAAAAGATGTTGGAAACGTGTTTGGCAATGGAGTTGGTGGGGAGGACTATGTATCTCTTCTCGGCAGTGTCTTCTCTTGGTGTGTTGAAGATGTTTAATGCTCGTCGTCTGCAGTCTCTGATGAAGTGACGAGGATAGTGGAGTAGTAGTTCTGTTTGTGAGATAGTTCTGTTTGTGACTTGAAAAAGCCCACTGTGTGGGCGAAACGAAGTGAGTAAAGGATCACATTATACTGCATATGTGTTTATATTTCCATTGTGTCGGTATTTTATACCATTTATTTCCATCGTGTCAAACACTGCAGTAGAAATGGATCCTTCACACAGAGAATACCTGGACCTCCTTCTAAAAGCTTACTCACTTCGCAACAGACACAATTTTCTTCGTGATTGCATCGAAGAAATGGTCTTACCAAGATCTACTCCTCCTCAAATTGCCAACATCAAACCACCTTTCTCCGCTACAGCTCGGACCTACCTTGAAGAGTGTGCAGACGACTTAAACAATGCTACAAAGGAAGCTTTTCTCCAAGCCAGAACACTAGGCACAACACTCCGGGGCAACATGAACAGACGCACCGCCGAAATCATTCGCAGCAGAGTTACCACAGCGAATGTTCAACAGAAGATCAGACTTTCTAGGAAACTACAAACACTCTGCGATAATAGTAATTGGAAAAGTTTAGGAAGACCTGAAATTATTCAAAATCTTTCATCTCGTCAACTGTCAACCACAGAAACTGAAGCCCTCAGCTTAGGCCTCAAATTCGCAACAGGAATTACGAAACCAAAACAAGACATCAATTTCATCGCCAAAAACTACAGACACAATGACTCCGACTTCCAAAAGTCGGTGAACGTGTACTTAGCTCAGTGGTGACGTGTACTTAGCTCTGTGAAGACCTGTTTGTGTGCTCTCTGTGAATCTGTACCAGGATGCCCTCTCTTGAGCAACTTTACCAGCAGCTGAGAGAAGAGCTCAAAGTTGCTAAGATGGAGATACGACGATTAACGGAGGAGAACAAGAGGATTCGTAGTAATCCTTCTGTTGTAAGTCCCCAGGTTAAGAGGGGAGCTTGGTCAGTGGCCGGGCAACATGGAACCAAGGTGAAGATCAAGAAAACGGTTGGAGAGGCAGAAACAACGAGAAACCAGAAGAATTCCGTGGAAACTTCCAACTCATTCTCGGTGCTACCTGACGAATGTGAGTGTTCTACTGGGAATGCCACAACGAGCACCAAAGAAGCATTGGCAGACGTGAGTAAGACATCCCTAGAAACCCCAACGAAGACCATCGAGAACGTCTTGACAAATTCTACAAGTGGTGTAATGCTACCTGGCGAATGTGAGTCGACTACTCGGAGCATCACGACGGACGACGCCAAGGAAGGTAAAAACATTGTTGTTGTTGGGGATAGCCAGATTAGGTACATGGATAGGGCATTCTGCTTGAAGGATAGGAGTAGGAGGCAGAGAGTGTGTTTTCCTGGGGTGGGATGAAGGATATTGTTAGCCGTCTGGATGACATCATGAGAGGTAATGGGAGCAATCCTATTATCTGTCTCAGTGCTGGAGGCAACGATGTTAGCAGACGTAGGAGTGAGGACCTGATTAGCAGGTATAGGTCAGCAATAGAGATAATTAGGAGGAAGGGTGGAAACCTGTCATATGTGGCATTTTGCCAAGGAGAGGAGTTGGAAATGAATGGTTGTCCAGAGCAATTGGTGTCAATTGCTGGCTGGACAAATACTGTAAGGAAAATGCGGTAACATTCATTGACAACTGGGACCTCTTCTATGGCAGAAATGACATGTATGCCAGGGATGGGGTTCACTTATCTAGGTCTGGGGTGGAGCACTGGCAACTGCAGTGGAGGGAGCTGTTAGGTCTTTAAACTAGGAATAGTTAGTGGTATGGGTTTTGGCGGGAAAACTGTGAAGTCGCAGGGTAGTAACATGAGTACATAGGAGAACTAGTAACAGGCAAAATGAGGTGGATATTGGAAACCATGGCACATAAAGACATAAGGA
>NW_026467841.1:5000-7500 GCF_026875155.1 Cherax quadricarinatus | reverse complement strand
GCCTCATTTAGAGTATGCTGCACAGTTTTGGTCATATTACAGAATGGATATAAATGCTCTAGAAAACGTACAAAGGAGAATGACAAAGTTGATCCCATGTATCAGAAATCTTCCCTATGAGGATAGACTGAGAGCCCTGAATCTGCACTCTCTAGAAAGGTGTAGAATTAAGGGGGATATGAGTGAGGTGTATAAAAAGAAGACAGGAACAAATAAAGGGGATGTAAATAGCGTGCTGAAAATATCTAGCCTAGACATGACTCGCAGCAATGGCTTCAAGTTGGAAAAGTTCAGATTCAGGATGGATATAGGAAAGCACTGGTTTGGTAATAGAGTTGTGGACAAGTGGAACAAACTCCCGAGTACAGTTATAGAGGCTAAAACGTTGTGTGGAAAATTAAATTTACCTGGATATAACTCATAAGATACATACCTGTAAATGGTAACAAAGATAATTATTTTTTATCAAAGTTACAGAGACAAGTAGGAATTTTAGGACACCTAGGTCACAAAAATGTCCCCCTTCGATACCTACTACTGTCATATCCACAAGTCACTCTTGACCTATATTAATTTCAAATGAAATATACATTACCAGGAATTATGGTAAACATTAATATAAATATGTGGACTGTATGTTAAAATTAATAAATAATTACATATACACATTTAGGTAACAGAAGGAGAATTTATAATCATAAGACTCACCAATTTGTCTGGAGATTATGGTGCGTCATACCCCCCTGCCTAAATATGAAGAAAATACTGGCCAGAATCTCAACATAAATAGACAACAACTTACCTGGGGATCCTAAGCTGTCCTGTCCATCTGCTTAATGCTCATGTTATGCAGGACTGCAAATCCAACAATTTCGGCTCCTATTTGGGAAGTTTCAACCACAATTTAACTTACAGAGCGACGAAATTTATGCACATTTCATTAGCGTGCCTGTACCACATTAAAAAAAATAGCGTATGCTCCCTGCTCCTCAGCGCAGGCGCAGAGCTTCCCTGTCGGTTCTCTTCTTAAAATACACTTTAGAGCAATAGTAATGTATTAATCAGGTATATTTACATTATAAAAATATACAGCATAATTTTGGAAAATTATTTTCCACACGTTGTGTAGTTTTAAAAATAGGTTAGATAAATACATGAGTGGGTGTTGGTGGGTGTGAGTTGGACCTGATTAGCTTGTGCTACTAGGCCAGTTGCCGTGTTCCTTCCTTAAGTGAATGTGACCTGACCTGACTAGGTTGGGTGCATTGGCTTAAGCCGGTAGGAGACTTGGACCTGCCTCGCATAGACCAGTAGGCCTGCTGCAGTGTTCCTTCTTTCTTATGTTCTTATGTCATGTCATGACAGCCAGCGTGGGCACCGTTAGTGTTAACTAACTTTCATTATAACACTTCGGTTGTAACTCTGGCAGCCATTTAGTAGGTCTTCTCTGGACATCATGTAAGTCACCCACACAACTGTTGCATATTCCAATTTTGGTGTAATATGTGTTAGAAGCAGCTTGATACATCTACGTGAAAGCAATTTCATAATTAGAGATGTAACATACGAGTCTTTCACTACGTCATTTACGTGATTTTCCATTTTCATTATATTGTTAATAATAACTCCTAAGTTCTCTTTGTAATATTTATAATATTGTGTCACATTATTCTTCATGTGACCTGAATTTTCTCTTTCTGATTTAAATTATATAACATTAATGTGCACTAAGTTCCATCAGTCATTACTCATTTTCTTAATTTAAATCGTCCTGTACAGAGTTACATTATAGTCTTTTTATTATTTATTTTGCCCCAAAATTAGTTTTTGATTGTATCTGGTAAATAATTTATTTAAATTAAAATTTTTATCGGGGCAAGTACAGATCCTTGTGGTACCCCACTTGTGGTCAATCCCCACCAATGTATCTTTCATATAATAACAGTTTGTATTTTCCTTTCAAGCAAAAAAGTCTTATGTATTGTAAAAAAAAAATTACTCTTTATTGCTCTAGTATTATCCAGTTTTCATATTAGTCTTTTATGGGAAATCTATCAAAAAAAATAAATAAATAAAATAAAAATTTCTTTCAAAAACAACTCGCACGACTCTGTTATAATAACTCATAGATTTGACAGGCATGAATTTTCTGACCGCAAACCCAATTGTTTCCCATTTTTTAAGTTTTTGGGGCTTTTTTCAGTATTTTACGTCATTAGTCAACAAATCAACCTTATAACTAAAAATCTAATGATTATATGTGAAACAATAATTTTTAAAGAGGTGGAGGGATAAGCCAGCGGAAGGCCTCGGTCAGATGACCAAAATCTCCAGTGGCGGATCATCATATGACTAAGACCCACGTCAGGAAACATTTGTCTTGTTTCCTGACAAACCTTACCTAACCTAACCGACACAATCATAGAGTTTAAAGAGTTTTGTCTATTTCCTTTGTAAATATTGTCACAGTGTACGCCATTTTCCATCTTCCACCCGATTT
>NW_026467840.1:0-13398 GCF_026875155.1 Cherax quadricarinatus | reverse complement strand
GACCCTAGGGTACAGATACAGGGATAACATGGAAATAAGCACCCGGGCTTTTTGGTTTCCTGGGGATTTTATATATGCTGCTATGTATGAAAATTTGTAATTGTTTTTTGTATACCTGAAAAAACTTACTCAATGCAGTGGCATCAAAAGCAATTTTATTTAGTTATACCAGAGTTACTAAAATATCATACTTAGCAGCATATGTTTGGAGAACCTAGGATAACCCAAAAAAGTCAGACTTATTTCCATTAGGGTCCTGTCCCCCTGTAAAATATGGTATAATGTTACCATATGATACCATTGTATCACAGGCACCATTGTACCATATGGTACCATTGTACCATATGGTACCATTGTACCATATGGCACAATGGTACCATATGGTTCAAAACCACAGAATTTGTCTTCAGCTCCACTTCCATCAGTCTTAGAACTGTAAGTTGTGAAGAGGAGAGCCAGAATTCGCCCGGAGAGTGAGTGGGGAGTGAGAGCTTCCTTGCCGCCAGGCACAATGAACAAAGCTACTTTGCTGGCGTTCCCACAATGCCATGCGGGCGTATAGATATTTTTCTATGGTGTGCACACTGACCACCCAGACCCATTCTCTTAGATGCAGGCCTACCAGCCTTCTCGTGCTAAATTTGACGGCGCTAGAATTTTGGCGTAGATCTACGGTTTGGACCCTGAACGTAAAGCCATAGATCTATGGGACGGACCCTGAAAGGGTTAAACAAAAACTTTCTTTCTGCAGTATACAAAATGTAAGAAAATGACAAAAATGTAAGAAAATATTGTTAAACACAAAAGAAAGCCACTAGCATGCTGTGTATTTGAGGCACATCCCAAAATTCTGCACCTTGCCAGAGTGCAAATTCAGTGCTTTCAGCCTATCTTTACAGAAAAGGTCCCTGATACTTGGGATCAGTTTTGTAAGCCTTTTCTTTATTTTTCAGCATATTTAGCTGAAGGGGGTAGGGGAGTTGCGGTGGGGGGGAATAAATGGGATTAAATCTGGAGTTTCTGAGAGAGTTAGAGCAAAGGAAGGGGTAGCAGAATGTTGAAGGATCAGTTACGGAAGGAGGAAAAGAGAATATGAATGTGTAAATTCAAAAATTATGTGGATTAAAGTAAAGGTTGGATGCAAAAAGTGGGTCATAATAAGCGTGTATGCACCTGGGAAGAGAGGAATGCAGAAAAAGAGAGAGAGATTTTGGGAGATGTTAAGTGAATGTATAGGAGCCTTTAAAACCAAGTGAGAGAGAATTTGTGGTAGGGGACCTGAATGCTAAAGTAGGAGAAACTTTTAGAGAGGGTGTGGTAGGGTAATTTTTGGGGTGCCAGGTGTAAATGATAATGGGAGCCCTTTGATTGAACTTTGTGTAGAAAGGGGTTTAGTTATAGGGAATAAAATATTTTAAGAAAAAGAGGATAAAAAAAGTATACAAGATATGTTTGGGTGAAATGACAGTAGTTTGTTGGATTATGTATTGGTAGATAAAAGACTGTTGAGTTTGACTTCAGGATGTACAGTTTTATGGGGGCCACAGATATATCAGATCACTTTTTAGTTGTAGCTACACTGAGAGTAAAAGGTAGATGGGATACAAGGAGAATAGAAGCATCAGGAAGAGAGAGGTGAAGGTTTATAAACTAAAAGAGGAGGCAGTTAGGGTAAGATATAAACAGCTATTGGAGAATAGAAGGGCTAATGAGAGCATAGGCAATGGTCGAAGAGGTATGGGGTAGGTTTAAAATGTAGTGTTAGAGTGTTCAGCAGAAGTTTGTGGTTACAGGAAAGTGGGTGCGGGAGGGAAGAGGAGCGATTGGTGGAATGATGATGTAAAGAGAGTGTAAGGGAGAAAAGTTGCTATGAGAAGTTTTTTACAAAGTAGAAGTGATGCAAAGGGGGGAAAAGTATATGAGAAAAAGAGAGTGGTAAAGCAAGTAAAAAGAGAGCAAATGAGAGAGTGGGTGAGATGTTATCAACAAATTTTGTTGAAAAATAAGAAAAAGTTTTGGAGTGAGATTAAAAAGCTAAGGAAGCCTAGAGAACAAATGGACTTGTCAGTTAAACCCCTTTTAGGGTCCGTCCCGTAGATCTAGGCTTTACGTTCAGGGTCCAAACCGTAGATCTACGCCATGAGCTCAGCTCACTTGATAAACTGTGAGTTGGGACATTTGGGCCTAGATATGAGAGAATACATCTATGTGGTATGTGTGCACCACATAAAACAGATCCCGCAGCACACTGTGTATAATGAGAGAAAAAAAAAAGAAATCATGATTTTTCGATTAAAACACAACTTTGCAGTGTTTTTTTCGTATGTTTTTTATAGTTGTATTTGCGATTTCTTGGTCTCATTTGATAAAAATGGAAGACATATTACGAAAAAGAGATGATTTTTTATTGGTTTTAGCACTGGAAAAAGGCTTGAAACTGAGCTCAAAGTAGCAGAAATGTTTAAATTTTTGCCGTATTCAAGAGTAAACAAACGACCTCACACGTCTAAATACACATCAGCTGGTGGGTCTAATATACATTCACAATATGGTTTATGATATTTATACAATTATTACAGTATTGCATAACAGTAAATCTTCTATTTTTTGGTGTAAATAAAAATTCATTATGTGAATAAAAAATCAAATGGAATTTATTTTTAAAGCCTCAAAACATAACTAATAAACAGAGGAAATGTTAGTTTAGTCCCAGGAATGCCTACATTGTTCATTCTAAACCCCTATTTTGAAATTGGAATATTTTGAACTTTGTTTTAAAATTGGCCAAATTAACAATTTCCGATCACTTTATTTTGTAGTTGAAACAGTTAACTTGGTAAATTTTTTGTGCTCAATCGATAGAATAGAAGTAATACTAGTGAAATAGCTAAGCATTTGGTTGATTGGAATAATGAAATTTGGGCCCCTAAAAATGGAGCCAAGTCGGAAAAATCGCCGTTTTGTAAATATCGCTGACACATCAAATTCGCGAGAGCATAATTTCGTCAATTTTCCCCCAAAAATTTTGTAATTTTGTTTTATTACCTTCACAAAAAGATTCTCTACGATTTCATAAGAAAAAAAATTTAAAATTTTTTTTTTTAAATTCTTGGACACTGGTGCGTGACTCCAGATTTGGGCCTTGGACCCTGAAAGGGTTAAAAATAGGAGAGGAGGGGTTATTAAATGGAGAGTTAGAGGTATTGGGAAGATGGAGGGAATATTTTGAGGGAAATTGTTAAATGTTGATGAAGATAGGGAAGCTGTGATTTCGTGTATAGGGCAAGGAAGAATAAATCTTGTAGGAGTGAGGAAGAGCCAGTTGTGAGTGTGGGGGAAGTTGTGAGGCAGTAGGTAAAATGAAAGGGGGTAAGCACCCGGGATTGATGGGATAAAGATAGAAATGTTAAAAGCAGGTGGGGATATAGTTTTGGAGTGGTTGGTGAATTATTTAAAAAATGATGGAAGAGGGTAAGGTACCTAGGGATGGCAGAGAGCATGCATAGTTCCTTTGTATAAAGGAAAAAGGGGACAAAAGAGAGTGCAAAAATTATAGGGGGACAAGTCTGTTGAGTATACCTGGTAAAGTGTATGGTAGAGTTATTATTGAAAGAATTAGAGTAAGACGAAGATAGGATAGCAGATGAACAGGAGGCTTTAGGAAAGGTAGGGGGTGTGTGGACCAGGTGTTTACAGTGAAACATATAAGTGAACAGTATTTAGATAAGGCTAAAGAGGTCTTTGTGGCATTTATGGTTTTGGGGAAAAGGCATATGACAGGGTGGATAGGGGGGCAATGTGGCAGATGTTGCAGGTGTATGGTGTAGGAGGTAGGTTACTGAAAGCAGTGAAGAGTTTTTTATGAGGATAGTGAGGCTCAGTTAGAGTATGTAGAAAGAGGGAAATTATTTCCCAGTAAAAGTAGGCCTTAGACAAGGATGTGTGATGTCACCGTGGTTAATATATTTTATAGATGGGGTTTTTAAGAGAAGTAAATGCGGGGTCTTGGCAAGAGGCGTGGAGTTAAAAGATAAAGAATCACACATAAAATGGGAGTTGTCACAGTTGCTCTTTGCTGATGACACTGTGCTCTTTGGGGGATTCTGAAGAGAGTTGCGGGGATTGGTGGATGAATTTGGTAGGGTGTGCAAAAGAAGAAAATTAAAAATGAATACAGGAGAGAGTAAGGTTATGAGGATAAGATTAGGTGATGAAAAGATTGGATATGAGATTGGAGGGGGAGAAAATATGGAGGAGGTGAATGTATTCGATACTATTTGGGAGTTTAACGTGTCAGCGAATGGGTCTATGAAAGTGAGGTGAATCATAGAAATTGATGAGGGAAAAGGGTGAGTGGTGCACTTAGGAGTCTGTGGAGAAAAGAACTTTGTCCTTGGAGGCAAAGAGGGGAATGTATGAGAGTATAGTTTTACCCGTAAACGCTTTTATATGGGTGTGAAGCATGGGTGATGAATGTTGCAGCGAGGAGAAGGCTGGTGGCAGTGGAGATGTCAGTCTGAGGGCAATGTGTGGTGTGAATATAATGCAGAGAATTCGTAGTTTGGAAGTTAGGAGGAGGTGCGGATTACCAAAACTGTTGTCCAGAGGGCTGAGGAAAGGGTTGTTGAGGGGGTTTCGGACATGTGGAGAGAATGGAGCGAAACAGATTTGATTTAAAGAGTGTGTCAGTCTGTAGTGGAAGGAAGGCGGGGTAGGGGTCGGCCTAGGAAAGGTTGGGGGGAGGGGGTAAAGGAGGTTTTGTGTTTGAGGGGCTTGGACTTCCAGCATGCATGCGTGAGCTTGTTTGATAGGAGTGAATGGAGACAAATGGTTTTTAATATTTGACGTGCTTTTTATAGTGTGAGCAAAAGTAACATTTATAAAGGGGGTTTTCGGGGAAAAACCGGCAGGCCGGACTTGGTCCTGGAGGTGGGAAGTACAGTGCCTGGACTCTGAAGGAGGGGTGTTAATGTTGCAGTTTGAAAACTGTAGTGTAAAGCACCTTTCTGGCAAGACAGTGATGGAGTGAATGATGGTGAAAGTTTTTCTTTTTCGGACCACCCTGCCTTAGTGGGAATCGGCCAGTGTGATAAAAAAAAAAAAAATTTTAGCTGTGTCGCTTATGTACAGGATGGACAAGCTTATACAGGCAGGTTAGTGTTATGGGGATATAGGACCCAACATGTATTTATAAGTAACAGTTACTATAATAATACCTAATTATATTGAATTGATGGGGACTTTGCTCTAAATGTCAGAAGGACTGATCAACCTTATGACTGAGAGGCAGCTGGGTCAAACCTATTTTTCTCAATATAATAGGTTATATTATAGACACATAAACACACAATTTAAATAAGTAGTTTATAAAGTTGTATTTCTTTTTGTAAAAGTAAAATTAAGGTGTGGAAAGAATTGTGGTAACTGGGAAGTGTGCTTGGAAACAGTCTTTTGTTTTGGTGGGAGGAGCTTAGGTAGGCTTCTCTCTCTCTCCCTCTCTCTGACTCTCTCTCTGTGGCTGACCTTCAACCTGGCAGGATCTCTGGGTCCTTCTCCTATCTTTTGGGGCATCATGTGTGCTCCAGGGGTGAGTTTTTATAATTTAGTTTTGGCCACCATCCCCAGGGTGACTCAAGTGTGTCAAAACACTGGTTAGCCCAGAGTTATGTCAAGGAGAGAGAAGGAAGAGTGTTGGAACACACCATGTGGAGCCAGGATTTGGAGTGGTAGATTTGTTTTGAAAATGGAGGCTGTGATTGTATATTCTGTACATATCTATTGAGAATACAGTTATATTTTTATAGTAGTAGTTTACATAACCTGTGAAGAGGGCTGGTGAAAAGGTATCAGAGACACTCAAGATGATCAGCCATGATGTAAGTATTACCCCTAGACAAATAAGGCCATTAAGTAAAAGCTACCCCACACTAGAACATGTAGTGAGAACCTTACAATCAAAGTAATAAGGGACAAACCAACGTAACAGTTAGGTTCTGAGCCATTGCTGTAAAGCGAAACATAGTCTTTTTGCACTCAAATGCATATAAAAGCCTGATAACATGTTTACACTCATATATTAAGTGAACAGTAGAGCTAAGCCTAAAAATTGCAAATACACTACAGCCTCTCCTCACTTAGCGACGTACTCATTTACCGATGCCTCGGACTTACGAAGGGGTCTCTGACCAGTATGCATTCCTAAATAATGTATATTAGAGCTGATTTCCTCTATTCTATTTATTACACTATACAGTACACTACTGTATAAACATTTAAAAAAAATACCAAAAAAAATTATAAATGGGGCAATGGTGACATTAAAACAATATCAAAGATAGCTGACACAAACCCACCACCATTATAGTATGCTCCTCACTTAGTGATGAATTCGTTTACCGACATGGTCTTAGAAACGGAACTCCATCATTAAGTGATGTGAGGCTGTACACACACTACTTAAAATATTTTCATCCTTTGCTTATAGTGAGTGGTGAATACAGTAGCGGACTGTTATATTACACGGTAGTTACGTTCCTGAAAACACCGCATTAGGTAAAACTGTGTTAGACAAACTGAAGAACTTATGGGAAAAATAGGGTTACATGCAGAGGAGAGAGAGAGATTTTGGGAGATGTTAAGTGAATGTATAGGAGCATTTGAACCAAGTGAGAGAGTAATTGTGGTAGGGGACTTGAATGCTAAAGTAGGAAAAACTTTTAGAGAGGGTGTGGTAGGTAAGTTTGGGGTGCCAGGTGTAAATGATAATGGGAGCCCTTTGATTGAACTTTGTATAGAAAGGGGTTTAGTTATAGGTAATACATATTTTAAGAAAAAGAGGATAAATAAGTATACACGATATGATGTAGGGCAAAATGACAGTAGTTTGTTGGATTATGTATTGGTAGATAAAAGACTGTTGAGTAGACTTCAGGATGTACATGTTTATAGAGGGGCCCAGATATATCAGTCACTTTCTAGTTGTAGTACACTGAGAGTAAAAGGTAGAGGGGTAAAAGGAGAATAGAAGCATCAGGGAAAAGAGGGTGAAGGTTTATAAAAAATAAAAAAGGAGGCAGTTAGGGTAAGATATAAAAAGCTTTGGAGGAAGATGGGTAATGAGAGCATAGGCAATGGGGTCGAAGGGTAGGGGTAGGTTTTTAAAAATGTGTGTTAGAGTGCTCAGCGAAAATTTGTGGGTTTCAGGAAAGTGGGGCAGGAGGGAAGAGGAGCGATTGGTGGAATGAGATGAAAGAGAGTAGTAAGGGGAAAAAGTTTTCATATGAGAAGTTTTTACAAAATGAAGTGATGAAGGAGGGAAGGTATTGGAGAAAAAAAGAGAAATTAAAAGGGGTGGGGAAACATGTAAAAGAGAGCAAATGAGAGAGTGGGTGAGATGTTATCAAAAATTTTGTTGAAAATAAGAAAAAAAGTTTTGGAGTAGATTAACAAGTTAAAAAAACCTGAGAACAAATGGATTTGTAGTTAAAAATGGAGAGGGAGTTATTAAATGGGAGTTAGAGGTTTGGGAAATGGAAGGATATTTTGAGGAAATTGTTAATGTTGATGAAGTGGGGAAGCTGGTTTTCGTGTAAGGGCAAGGAGGAATAACTCTTGAGGAGTGAGGAAGAGCCAGTTGGGGTTTGGGGGGGAATTTCGTGAGGCATAGGAAAAATGAAAGGGGGTAAGGCAGCCGGATTGTGGGATAAAGGAAAAAATGTTAAAATCAGGTGGGGATTAGTTTTGGAGTGGTGGGCAATTATTTATAAATGTATGGAAAGGGTAAGGTACCCAGGGGGTTTGGGAGAGAGCATTTTTGTTCCCTTTTTTAAAGGCAAGGGGAAAAAAAGAAAAAAAAAAAAAAAAAAAAAAACCAAAAAAAAAAAAATTTTAAAAAAAAAAAAAAAAAAGGAAAAAGGATGCAAAAAAAGGGGGTTTTTGGAAAAGGGGGGGGGGGGTGTTTTTAATGAAATATAATGAAGATTTTGATAAGGAAAAGGTTTTTTTGGGAAGGGGAAAGGGGGGGGAAGGGTGGATGGGGGGCAATGTGGCAGTGTTGAAAGTGTATGGTGTAGGGGGTGGGTTATAAAAGCAGTGAAAGTTTTTACGAGGATGTGAGGCTCAAGTTGATATGTAGGAAGGGGGGAAATTTTTTTCCCAGTAAAAGTGGGCCCTTAGACAAGGATGGTGATGTCACCGTGGTTGTTTAATATTTTTATAGAGGGGGTTGTAAGAGAAGTAAATGGGGGTCTTGGAAAGGGGTGGATTTAAAAGATAAAAAACCCAACACAAATGGGGTTGCACAGTGCTCTTTTGCTGATGCACTGGTCTTGGAGATTCTGAAAGAAAAGTTGCAGAGATTGGTGGTAAATTTGGTGGGTGTGCAAAAAAGGGAAAATTTAAAGGTAAATACAGGAAAGAGTAAGGTTATGAGGATAAAAAAAGATTAGGTGATAAAAGATTGAATATGTTTGGGGGAGAGGTAGGGAGGAGGGAACGTTTTCAGTATTTGGGGGGAGTGTCAGCGGATGGGCTTGAAAGATGGGGGGAATTAGAATTGATGAGGGAAAAAGAGTGAGGGGTGCATTAGGTTTGGGCAAAGAACTTTGTCCCTTTGGGGAAAAAGGGAAAGTTGGGTTTTTTTACCAACTCTTTTTGGGGTGGGGGGGTTTTTTGCAGGGGAAGGTGGAGGCAGTGGGATGTCATGTTGGGGAAGTTGGGGTAATATAATTTTAGAGGGGGTGTTTGGAGTTGGGGATGGGGGAACCCGTTTGGGGGTTTGGGGGGGGTGTTGGGTGGTTTGGGCTGGGGAGGTGGGGGGGGTGTTGGGTAGGGGGTGGGAAGGGGGGGTAGGGGGGTGGGGAAGGGGTTGGGGGGGGGGGGGGGTTTTGTGTGGAGGGGTTGGTTTTGAGGTGGGAGGTGTTTTGGGGTGGGGGGTTTTTTTTTTTTGGTGGTTGGGTGTTTTGGGGTTTTTGGGGTTGGGAAAGGGGGGGGTTTTGGGTGGGGAAATGTGGTGCCCTTGGGGGGGTGTTTGTTTTGGGGGGGTTTTGTTGTTTGGGAAAATGTTTGGGGGTTTTTTTGGTTTTTTTTTTGGGTGTTTGGGTTGGGGGGGTTTTTTAAAAAAAAATTTTTGGGGCCCCCCCAAAAAAAAATTTTTTTTTAAAAATTTCCCCTATTATTTTTAAATTATTAAAATATAAATTTTTAAAAATTATTTTTTTTTTTAATTTTATTTTATATAAATGTTTTAAAAAAATTTTAATAACAAAAATTAAAATTATTTTTTTTAAAAGGGGGTTATTAAATTAAAAAAGGGGGTTTTGTGTGGAGGGGCTTGGATTCCGCAGGCATGCGTGGGTGTTTGATAGGAGTGAATGGAGAAAAATGGTTTTTAATCTTGACGTGCTGTTGGAGTGTGGCAAAGTAACATTTATGAAGGGTTTCGGGAAAAACCCGGGGCCCGGATTGGTCGGGGGGGGAAGTACAGTGTCACTTGAAGGAGGGGTGAAATGTTGCAGTTTAAAAACTGTAGTGTAAACCCCCCCTTCTGGCAAGACAGTGATGGAGTGAATGATGGTGAAAGTTTTTTTTTTTGGGCCCCCCTGCCTTGGGGGGGAATTTGGGCCGGTTGAAAATAAAAAAAAAAAATTTTGGGACCCCCCCAAAAACCCAAACAACATTTTTTTAGTAGAGAATGGTTCACCGCCATCTCCCTATTTATCAAGATTGATGGTGAAACATCGACTAAAGGTTTTGGGGATGATTACCTTTTTCTTGTTCTTCAAGTTTTCCTAGTATGGACTGATGAAGCCACTGTGTGGCAAAAACGTTTCCTCAATAAAGATACCAAGAGTTGCCATGTTTTAAATTTACAAATTTTTTTAGACCAACAGTCTTACAAAATAAAAGTGAACATGAATTTTTGTTCATTGTCATGTTATTATGTTTTTATGCTTAAGACACAAATGCAACAAAAAATAATAGTTTTTCTTACCTTAATTTGTTGTTGTGGTGTATGCAGGTTTGTGAAAAGCAGAGATGCATGGTTTGGCCCCTACTGGGTGGCGGTGGATGGTTGTTGGTTGTCGGCGAAGTGGATGGTAGAGGTTCGGGTACTAAAGCGTGGTTGTATTGGAGTGTGCACAAATTTGTAAAGGGATCTCGGGGGCTCTTTTACCTGCGTACATTTTACAGCTGCGGTAAGGCATCATCAGCTGGTAGCCCCCTTTTTCAAGCCTTCTTTTAGTTTTGTAGGATCCTTCGTAAAAAAAAGTCTGTAGTTTAGCAAAAACAGGGAATGTCATATAACTGCTGCAATTTTAAACCTTTTTTTCTTGGTTCTTTGGGAAAAAATGGATTTGCAGTTAAAAATATGAGAGGAGAGTTAAAAAGGGAGAGTTGAGGTATTGGGAAGATGGGGGGAAATATTTTGGAAATTTGTTAAATTTGAGGAAGATAGGGAAGCTGTGATTTTGTATAGGGCAAGGGGGAAATAACATTTGTAGGAGTGGGGAAAGACCCCAGTTGTGAGTGTGGGGGAAGTTCGTGAGCAGTGGGTAGAAGAAAGGGTGGAAAGCAGTGGGATTTATGGCCAGAGTAGAATGTTAAAAGCATTGGGGAAATTTTGGGTCATTGGTGTTATTATTTAAAATATATGGAAAAGGGTAAGGGACTGGGAAATTTGGGAGGAAGTGATAGTTCCTTTGTATAAAGGCAAAGGGGGCAAAAGGAGTGCAAAAATTATAGGGGGCTAAGTAATTTGTTGAGTATACTGGAAAGTGTATGGTAGCTATTTTTGAAAGAATTAAGAGTAAGAAGTAGGATAGAGGTAAAAAAAGAGTTTAGGAAAGGGGGTGTAGACCAAGGGTTTAAGTGAAACATATAGGTGAACAGTATTTGATAAGGTCAACAGTATTTAGTAGGCTAAAGAGGTTTTTTTTGGCATTGATGGATTGGAAAAGGGGTATGACAAAGCGGTAGGGGGGGAAAGTGGGGATGTTGCAGGGGTATGGTATATGGGTAGGTTATGAAAAACAGTGAAAAGTTTTTACGGGATAGTGAGGTAGGTTAGAGTTGTAGGAAGAGGGAAATTATTTCCCAGTAAAAGTAGGCTTAGACAAGGATGTGTATGTCACTGTGGTTGTTTAATATATTTAGAGATGGGGTTGTAAGAGAAGTAAATGCGGGGTCTTTGGGAAGGGCGTGGAGGGGTTAAAAGATAAAGAATCATCACAAAGTGGGAGTTGCAAGTTTTCTTTTTTCTGATGACACTGGCTTTGGGAGATTCTAAGAGAATTGCAGAGGTTGGTGGATGAATTTTGGTAGGGATGTAAAAAAAGAAAATTAAAATGAATAAGGAAGAGTAAGGTTTAGAATAAAAAAAGATTAGGTGACGAAAGATTTGGGTATGAGTTGGAGGGAGAGAGTATGGGGGGTGAATGTATTTAGATATTTGGGGGGGAGTGTCACAGTGGGTCTAGAAAAAATGAGGTAAATTTAGATTGATGAGGGGAAAAAGGTGAGAGTGCACTTAGGAGTTGTGGAGACAAAGAAAAATTTTCCTTGGAAGCAAAGAGGGGAATGATAGAGAAAAGTTTTTACCAAAAACTATTATATGGTGTGAAGCAGGGTGATGAAAGTTGCAGCAAGGAGGAGGCTGGAGGCATTGGAGTGCATTTTTAAGGGGAATGTGTGGTGTGAATTAAAGCAGGAATTTTTAGTTTGGAAGTTAGGAGGGGGGCGGGATTGCCAAAAAGTTGTCCCGAGGGTTGAGGAAGGTTGGTGGGTGGTTTGGACAAAAGAGAGAATGGAACAAAAAAAAATGACTTGGAGAGTTATAAATCTGTGTGGAGGGAGGCGGGGTGGGGGTCGGCCTGGAAAGGGTTTGGAGGGAGGGGGGTAAAGGAGGTTTTGTGTGCGAGGGGCTTGGACTTCTACCAAGCATGCGTGAGCATGTTAGATCAATCAATCAATCAAGTTTATTCTCTGTAAGGATTACAATGCGGGATTTACAGATTTTGAATATTGTGTGGTTTACATGTTTTAAAATGCTAATTACAGAGGGGGCCACTAGGACACCTAGCATGGCTAGGCATTTCGGGCAGACTTAGATTAATTCTAAACTTTAAATTATTACAGATTATGGTATTAAGGCTAAGTGACTACATTCTGGTTTGTGATTTTAGCAATGTGAATGCTTTTGTTTTGGCACAATACATAGTGTCTATATTAGAGCATCATAGGCAAACTTATGACTAGTTAGGATTCATTATTTTAAGATTAAGATTCGTATTTCTGTGTTTATAGTCAATGGGTGAGTGAGTGTAAGTGTGAACCACCAGGTGGTTTACATGTAGTTAGTTGACGGGGTGTATCAGTGAGATAAGATGTTTTCTAACTGTAGTTTTGAAAGTGATGAAAGTGTCTGCAGCTCTAGAGTTTTCATGTAGGGTGTTCCAGATTTTAGGCCCTTTGACACACATTGAATTTTTGTAAAGGGTTTTGTCGGACACGGGGAATGTCATAGAGATGTTTGTGTCTGGTGTTATGCCTGTGGGCCCTGTCACAACTATCAAGAAAGCATTTTAGGTCAAAGTTAATATTGGAATTTAAGGTCCTGTAGATGTAGATTTCACAGTAGTAAGTATGGATGTTCTGAACAGGAAGTAAGATTAGATATATGAAGAGTGGGGGGGGGGGTGTTGCCAGGGATGGGATTTAGTGATTATTCTTACTGCGGCTTTTTGTTGGGTTATTATTGGCTGTAGATGTGTTGCTGCAGTTGATCCCCAAGCACAAATAGCATAGGTGAGGTATGGATAAATAAGGGCAGTTTGCGGCACGTAATATCGTATATTGGAGAGGATCCCCACCGTTTTGGATACTTTTTTTGTTATGTGTTGGATATGGGTGCTGAAATTTAGGTTGTCGTTGAGGTATAGACCTAGGAATTTGCCCTCGTTATGTCTGGCAATTAGAGTGTTGTCGATCTCCTGCTCTGCTACCAAACAATGTAGTAGGTTTTGTCAGTGTTAAGTGTAAGTTTATTGGCTGTCATCCAAGTCAGAATTTTGAGCAGCTCCTCGTTGACAATGGTGTTGAGGGTGCAAGATTAGGGTGGGAGATGACGTAAAAACGTGTCATCAGCAAAGAGAATGGGTTTCAGGTGTTGGGATACATTTGGGAAAATCATTAATGTAAATGAGGAAGAGCAGGGAACCCCAAGGACACTTCCCTGTGGAACTCCAGTATCAAGTGGCCTGTTGACGAGGCTGTGTCTTTAACCCGTAAAAAAGGTCCAAACGTATATATACGTTTTTTCAAACATTTGAAAGTATGTAAAAAAAGTAGATCTTCTTTTTTTTTTACATTTGAAAATGTGTAAAAAATTTTTTATCACTT
>NW_026467839.1:0-12431 GCF_026875155.1 Cherax quadricarinatus | reverse complement strand
AAAAATACATGCCTACCAACAATCCTCACCGACAAGAAGAATGCTCTCATGTTTGGGGGGGGTAAAAGGGGCCATCCGCTCAGCCGCCCGTACGGCCTTGGGGGATTGCCTGTGGAACTTTGGGCCCAAAAAAAATTTCCAAGCCGTCTTGTGGGTGCTATCCAATTCTACTGGTCTCAGATAAATTGGGTAAGTTGTGAGGTCGAAGGAAACCTGCAGTGACCAGGGGGGGTTAAGTTTTCCTCACATGTCTAAAAAGGGGACAGGGAAACAATATGGTTTTGTCTCCCAATGGATTCTTGTTGTAATTTTGGGTACATCAGGTAAGCCCTAAAAAATTTTCCATACTCCCCGTTGGCCCTTCCCTGAACCGGGTTTAAATCAGTGAAAAAAAAATTGAATTAATTACTTAATAATTGGACTGATTAAAGGGAAGTGGGTATAGAGTACAAATTTAATGGGTCGGGGGTGGTGATAATTTTTTTTTTTTTTTTTTTAAAATTTTATTACAAATAAAAAAATAAAATATAAAGCCCACAATCCCTGACAAACATTATCCAAAAAAAATTCATAATCACAGTAACCATATAATTCAAAAATCAGTCCCCCCATTAATTACCAGAAAAAATCATCCTTTAAAACCTGAACAACTTTTTCCCATAAGAAAAACTTAAATCATGATAATACACAGGTCCAGTGAACCTTCTAACCCAACCACCCTATTTTTAATGTGTCTGTTATATACAGTGCCCCAAAAAACACCACCTTGACCATCCCCAAAAATGCCTTCCCCGAGGCTTCCTAACCCATAATATTGTCACTTACGACGATTTTACTTTAAATAATAACGGAAAGTATACCAGAACTATCAGTATAATTAGATATTTAATGAAGTGTTACATAACATTTAAGAACTTTTTTTTTAAAGTTTTTAAAAAAACCAACATAAAAAACAATAGGACAAAAAAAAAACAATTACATTTCAAGAAACATTCCTTTCACATTTTTTTAAATATTTCTATTGCATCCTTTTATACTTTTAAATTTTATAAGCAATCCCTCCCCCACCCCCTTTGCTGGACTGACTGAGACCACTTTGGCCAGCAAAGGGAACATAAAAAAAAAACTAAAAATTACTGATCAACACAACTATTACAGAATAATAAAAGACGTACTAAGAAAATTTTTGAACTACTTAAAAATTTACTTTTCAACGCAAAATACACTTTTAAACAAAAGGAGCCCCCCATCTTCCCGTTGAGCTTATTAGACTTTTACCTTTCGACACATCAATATTTTTATTAATAAAAACTTTCCATTTACATTGACTAAAAAAAAAAATTAAATTTCAATCCTGAACAAATAAAAAATTTACCTACCTGCAAATAACTTTATCCTCCTAACAACTCCAGAAACTTTTTTTTTTTTTTCCTCAAAATACATACCCCATTTTTTTATGTTTTTTGTTCAAAAGATTATATATTTTTTAACAATGTTCCGACAATTCAGACTTACCGTCAGCACAAAGTTAACAATATAACTTAGGCCCCCTAATAAAACTGCCCGGGCGTACTACCTCAATCTTAAAAACCCCAACCGGGGAAAAAAGACCTTTAAAGCCCCCCCTCCATCCCCTCCCCCATGCATCTGTTTAAAAAAAAAACAAAAAACTCCAAGCCCCCTTCCATGCTCAAGTTTACCTGACGTCGAAAGTCATAAAACCCTGCTCTTAACCAAAATCCCCGTTCCCCCCCCCCTACCCCCCCCCCTTTTCCCAAAACATTTTACACCCAAGCCCACTCCACACCTTTTTTCCATTCCACCCCACTAGTCTAAAAAAAAAAAAAACAAGAATGCAGTTTTAGGGAGAAAACCCAATCCACTCAAAAATACCCCCAACCCCTAATTTTCCCCAAACCGACAGATTACGAAACCCAAGGAAAACTATTTCCCAAAACCCCAAAAGTCCCTTTTCTGCATACTGTACATAACACTCCCCCGCAAGCGGCCCCGCACCCTATTCCCCCCCCATTCCCCGCATGCACCAAGACCGTACAAAAAATCTGCCCAACATACACACTGCCCCCGAATGCCCTTGGGAAACCCCCCACATCAAAATGCAAAGCCTCAAAGTCGAAATTTTTCCCCCCTCCCCCCACTATCCCCAGAACTCTCGCTAACCATCCCCTTAAAACCCGTTTTCCCCAAAAAATTTTGGCAGAAAAGCCTTTCCCTCTTCTCCAATAAAACAAGTCCCAGCACCTACAAAACCCCCATTTAACCTGCCTTTAGAAAAATTCCCCATAAAGTTTATAAACACTTCACGAACCCCTTGGTTTTAAATCTGATTTTCCGAAAGTCTTCCCCAAAATCCCCCCAAATTTACTTGGGTTGTAGCTACTCCCTGTATCACTGTACCCTGCAACCTTCCCTCCAAAACCTATTACCCTTACTTTTTTGTTCCCCTTACTGCCAACAAATTCCCCCCTATCTTAACTCCGTAGTCCTTTTCCCTTCCACCTTTTTGCAATCCTTCATGACCTCTCCCCCCCCTTTACCCCTCCCCCCCCACCCTAATATCGCGCTTCACTACCTCCTTCACTCGTTGCCAAAAGGGGTTAAGACCCAGCCCCCCCTGCCGCACCCCCCTCCCCACCCCCTTCCGTAAAGGGCTTCCCATAACCCCAAAACTACCTAAAAAACCACCCCCCCCGTTCCCTGAATACACACGCCCTGGGGGGATATTTTTCGCCACCCCCCACTTTTACTGTACACAAGTGTTTTTACACCCCCCCCTTTTGCTGAAATGTTACATCCCCACCCCCCCCCGCGACCTCCCCATCGCTTACTCACTACTTCCTTGGAATTTATTCTCTGGCCTCCCAGCGTCCGCCATATACACAACCCCACATATTTAATTCTTCCACTACGTTCCACCCTACTTTCCCCCAACCCTCCCCCCACCCACGTCCCTACTTCTAAAAATTTTTGACTTTGCCCCATTAACCCTCCCCCTGTCCCCACCAAAGATCTCATTTCGTCCCACTTCCCCAAAACCTTTTCCCCTCCTACCAAAATGGGGTGTCACCCCCCCCACAATACACTTTCTCCCGGGGCCCCACCCCCCCTTTCCCAACCCCTTCCCTATAAGCCTATAAAAAGGGTCCTCATGCATGAAAAGGGGATTTGAGACAAGGGCAACCCTGCCCCCAAACCCATCCCCATCTGCCCGGAAACCCCTAACTTTCTTTAACCGTCCCCTGCCTTTGCACGTAAAAAAGTAGTCGCCCAGCGCACAATCTCATCAAAAAAACCCCTGTTTTTTTAAAATACACCACAAAATAGTCTATCTACACTGTATAAGCCTGCTCCCAAACAAAACCCCGATCCCCCCCTTGTCTACCCTCCCAAAATCTTTATTCTCCCATGCCCCACGCATCTTCGCCGGAATCCCCATGCCTTATTAGGGCTCGGGCAAGCACCTTTTTTTTAAAGGTTACCTAAAACCTTTGCAAAACTTTATAATCTGCACACTGTGGGGGGCGCCCTAAAGCTCCAAGGTCTTCCCCCCCCCCCCCTTAAGACCAAAAAATTTCCCCCGTGCCCTGCGTTCCCCCCCACTCCCCCTTTTCCCTTTATACAGTTAAACAAACCCACCAGACATTCCTTCTACAATCCCCAAAGTGTAAAAGAAAACATTGGGGTTCCATCAATTGCCCCGGGGCTTTTTTCCCCTAACCCCTTATCGCCTCCTCCACCTCCCCCCCTACTGATCCTCCCCTATTACTGCACTCTCCCCCCTCCCTAAAATACCTCGAATTCCTTTTCCCGAATCTCCCTCCCTTCCCTCCCCCCTCTGTTAAAAACCCTAAACCCAAAAATCAGCAAATTGCTCTTTCCCTCGGTCCCCCCCCCCCCCCCCCCCCCCCCCCCCCCCCCCCCCCCCCCCACCCCCCCCCCCCCCCCCTGGTAAAAAAAATTTTTTTCCCTTTCCCCAAAACCCTATTTTTTTTCCCCCCCCCCCCCTTTAACAAAAATTTTTTCTCCCCTAAAATTTTTGTCCCCCCTTGCCTATTCCTTAAATCTCCTAATTTAAACTGCTTTTACCATAGAACCTCCCTTTTTGGGACCTCCCTAAGTTTTCCCCATTCCCCAAAAAAAAATTTTAATACCCCTCATTTTCCCCCAAAACCTCCCCCCTTTTCCCCTGTCTTTGCCCCCCCCTTAAAAAAAAATCATTTAAACCTTTTTTCCCGTTATTTTTCGGTTTTTAAAAACTCCAACCCGGGGCCCTCCCCCCCCTATGTGTTAATTTTTCCCCCAATCGCCCCTATATGGGCCCCCCATCCCCCAAAAAATCCCTCTTCTTCCAGCCCCCCTGTTGGTCCCACCTTTTTCCCAAAAAACAACCCCCCCTTTAAAAACCATTTAAACCCCCTAAAAACCAAAAAACCCCTTTCAAAATCCCTTTCCCATGATTCTGCCGGCAAATTCCCCCAAAAAAAATCAAACTCACCCCATATCCCCTTAAACCCTCCACCCTCCCCTCCCCCCCCCCCATTAAACGTGGTCTTTCCCCCACGCCCTGCCCATTTAACCCTGAATCCCAACAAAACCTAAAAAACCCCATCAACCTCCTCTTGGGAAAGGCTTAAAAAAACCCTATTTTAAAACCCCAAAAAATTCCAAAACCACCTTTTTATAAACCCTTTAAACGATGTTTGAACAAAAATTAAAATGGCCCTTAGTTTGGCTTCTTTCCCTTTTTCCCCGCTTTTCCCCCACCCCATTCCCCCCCCCCCCCCTTACACCCTCCCCTTTTCCCCGCCCTCTTCCCCTGTAAGGGTGGGGTTTCCCTACTGCAGCCTCCACCCTTTTCTGATTCCCTAATTTTTCCATTCGTATTTCCATTCCCCTTGTTTCAAATTTCCCCCTTGTTGCAAAACTCAACAATGCCAGGGTTGCCCCAGAGGCTCAAATCCTGTCATCAAGTCCTTCTCAACCATCAGATTCCCGGGTTTTTTGGGTAGTTGGTTTTTCCTCCGCAGGCACGTCCAGGGAAAAGACTTAACATCTCCTGGGAGGGGGGCGTTTTGATAAACTCCCGTGGATCACGGTCTCTCCACCCCCAGGCGTGTAACTCCCGGGGGCCCCTTGGGGGGGGGGCATCCGAAGCCACTGGTAGGTCCCCACAATTCTCTAACCACCTCCACTTCCCGCCCATTACCCTTTTTCCCGCTGCGCTCAAAGACTTCGGGAGAGGTTCCCCCTGAACTCTGTTCTACTTGCCTTTTCCCCAAGGCCGGGCGCTGCTGCTTTACCACATCCCGGGCCCCTGTGGTCAAAAGCGCCGCACAGGCGACAGTCTTCGTTGTCCCGCGTAGGGCATACAGCGTGTCCTAAAAACCCCAGCAAAATACATGGAATGGTTTTTAAAGACATCTTGACGGTGTAAAATCCACCGGGGAACCCCTTTATAATTCCCTCGTCCATCGAACCCAAAATTTTACCCTGCACCTCACCTATCTTTTAAATGTCCTTTGGATATCCAATCGTCTGCCTCGAAAGGAAAGTTGCGGACCCCCCCAGGGTGTTTTTGAGGGATTCGCAGGCGTACCCCCAACCAACGATACGGTGATGTTCTTCTCCCGGACTGGTCCCGTCCTTTTTATTGCCCCACGTGCAGAACTTTATGAAGATTCGTGATGATCCATTAAGTGCTACTCCGTGCAATTCTTCAACTTCAATGCCAAAAGTGTCCCGAATAATCGTTGGTAATAAAACAGGGGCATTCGTAGGGTAAATTGCCCCTTTAACAAGGTCAACACACACGGTGTTGCTCCTCCTGCGGTAGCTGGCAGCCATCTTGGTGAAAAACAGGAAGTTGCGCACCAGAGAAAGCAGGAGCTGTTTGCGCAGTGCGTCCACTCAGCCCGAAAGCGAAGAGGACAATTTTGTGGATGATAATTAGCCTAATTAATTGCTAGCATATGTGTGGCTAGGATTTATACAAGAGTAAAGTGCAAGAATTACTCTCATAAAGCGTCTACTTAAGTTGTTTAATCAGTGATTAGTAATCCTATAAGCATGACCGGATCTAATGGAGTTAATGTGGCTGACAAGTCCGTAGATTTTAAAGTAATGAAAGCAACATTACAAGCTATTAAAGGCCATATGACGAAGGCATACAGTAACTGCTGGGATTTAATGAATCAAGAAACCGTAAACCCTAATGAATTAAAGTTATATTTAGATGCTTTAGAGAGTAGATTTGAGTGGTACGAATTGTGGTATAAAGACTGTAAGAAAGATCTGCTGGAGAATTGTGCAGATGGAAAGGAAATGTATGTTTTAATTAATCAGCATTACGAATTGGAAGAAAAACTGTCCTGTAAAAGTAAGGCTTTGAATAAATTAAAGGGTGTAAACCAGGCAGTTTATCAACCTATTAATGCAAAGGATGTGTTTGGCGTCCTCCTCGCTTCCGAGCTGAGTGGACGTGCTGCGCAGGCGCTCCCGCTTCAGGTTATTTTCTGCGCAGTTTACCTGTTTTGAGCAATCAAAATGGCGGACGACACGGACGTAGGGTGAATACTGTCTGTGTGGAATTAGTACATGGGGCCCTAAGCAGTTCTACCATGCAGGTGCTACTCCCTACGATTATTCGTGATGTGTATGGGATACCCAATGAAGAACTTTATGGTGTGGCTGTCAACGGAGTTAAGAGGATTTTCGTCAAATTTATAAATGCTGGATTTTACTCAAGTATAGTTGAAAAGTACCACGAGAAGAGGATGGCCGTGAACGCAGTAGTGGAGGTATGTTACTATGAGGTATCCAGCTATGTGACATACGTAAAAGTAAGGAATGTGCCTTTGAGCTACAGAGTATGATGTGGTTTCGGTATTCCGTCGTTATGGCAAGATTCATGCTGCGGAGTTGGGAGTGTGGAAGGAGGGGGTTATGTGGGACTGCCGAAGGATCCTTCAATCTGAAGATGACGCTAAGACAATCAATTCCTTCATATGTGTTGTTGGAAGATTTCCGAACGCAGGTATACGTATACTATGCAGGACAGAGGCGGACTTGTAGGCTGTGCGGATCATTTGATCATATGGCAGCCCAATGCCGCAGGAAACCAGACAGGAGGGAAAAAATGCCAACAACGGTGGATCAGCAGTTGGATCCTGTGGTACAGGAGACAGTTGCGGCTGAAAGGCAGGCATCATACAGTTGGAGTGAGGAAGTGGATAAAGCAGAGGAGGAGACGGTCTCTTGTGCGACGTTACCTGTGGGGACGGGGCCTGAGCAGACGACGACGACGACGACGATGACGACGACGACGACGATGACGACGAAAGATGACGGTGAGCCTGTACTGCAACAGGATGGAATGTTGGATGAGGTTTTGAATAACTTCCTGAGTGAGGTGGAGGGGAGTCTGGATGATGAGCGGCATGGACGCTCATTGGAGGATGCTACAGTCTTATCGGGACGTGGGAAGACCATGTGCAATGAGGGGAAGATGCACACGGTAGTGGCTGAGGTGCACAGAGAGTGCATGGAAGAGGAGGCTACGTGTGGAGATGGAGGTTCACGAAAGAGAACAGCTGGGACGTCTGATATGGATGACGTTTTAACTCCAGGGCAGAGACCTGGGAAGAAGGCTTGGAAACCAAGGTTGGATCTCACGGAGAGTGGTGTGTAGTGGTGCTGACGCACGGAAAGGTTCAAAGGGTGAGGGGGGGGGGGGGGGGACTGGACAGGCAAGGTGACAAACGGGGATCTAGTCAGCAGCCAGGTCAGGCGGGTGCAATTCCAAGGCGGCGGGGAAAGCCGCCTCTACTGTCATAATTCAAGGTTGTAATGATCAATGTTAATGGCCTGAGAGCCGAGGTTAAAAGAGTATGGGTGGAATTGGTTTTTAAAGAGATTTAATGTAGATATATGTTTCATTCAGGAGCACAATTATAAGTTTGGTTGTGAGTTGTCTTTAAAAGGATATAAGTTGTATGTGAGTGGCTCTTTGAGGTTGAAAGGTGGGTGGTGCTGTGGCTGTAAAGGAAACCAGTCCATTGCGTATTGTGGGGTGGGAGGAGGGGGGAGGGAGGGTCGTGAGGGTGGAGGGGGAGTGGGGTGCAACGAGGTTTGTTTTATAGGAGTGTATATGCCGGCGGAGGGCAACGCACGAGTTAAGGAGAACTTTGTGAGAGAATTTTTGATGTACTATTTAAGGGGTTTACCTTTAGTCACTATAATAGGGGGAGATTGGAATTGTGTTATTGGGGGGGGGGGGATGTGGAAACCGAGGGGGGCGGGGTGTATGTTGGGCTTGTTACGTAATGTGTTCGGAGAGTGGGGGTTTCGGATGTTGTGGGGAGGGGGGGTTGGCAGGTTGAGTATACGTTTGTCAGACGGGGTTATGCTGCAAGATTAGATAGGATCTATGCAACGGAAGCTGTACGTGTGTTGGGAGTCAGGACTTTTGATGTGGGGTTTCTGATCATAGGGCAGTTATAGCAGATCTTGATTGGGAAGGTATGGTTAGGATACAATCGGGTTTCTGGAAAATTAAATGCAAGGCTCGTGAGGAGTGAGGAGGTGAGTATGGCTTTTGGGGAATGGTGGCAAACTTTTTGGGATTCTAGAGCGGTAGGGTCGTGTGTTTTAGAATGGTGGGAAAGGCACGCTAAGCCGGGTATAGCAGGTTTCTATAAGAGGAAGGGAAGGGAAAGAGGCAGGGTGGAGGTATGGGTTGCAAAACTATTTTGAATATCAGCTGAATGAGTGTTATGAGGAAGGGGGGGGCGGCAGTACGGTCACATGGTGCAACTCAAGGAAAGGTTGGCTGAGTTACATAATGGTAGGTTTGATGCACTACGTGTAAGAGCGGGAATGGAGGCTGTGCTGTGGGGTGATGAACCTTCGGGAAGTGTTTTGCGAGGTTTTAGGGTAAGGCAGAAGGATTCGACTATTTTAAACTTGGAGGTAAGTGAAGATTGGGTGGTTATCACAAGGACAGGTACTGAATACTACAGAAGGCATGAGCAATTATGCTGATTTCTGGTTCCGAAAGAAGTGGGAGAAGGGGGAGGAGGGCGATGCTATTGAGGTGTGGGGGGGGGAGGGGTTTAGGGTCATGTGAAGAGGAGGGCATTGGGGATGGGGGGTGAGATTAGCATGGGGGAAGTTGAGGAGGCTGTGTTCAATATGAGTACTGGAAAGGCGCCGGGTATAGATGGGATATCAAATGATTTTTATAGAATTCAATGGGGGCACATTAAGTACTGTCTGGTGAGGGTCATGAATTGTATGCGATGAGAGGGAAAGTTAGAACAAACTCAGAGAACGGGTGTAGTCGTCTTAGTACGCAAAAAGCAAGAGGGAAGAGTATTGAGTGAGTACAGAGCTATTTCGCTAATGTGTGCCGACTACAAGATTTTCGCGAAGATATTGGGCAATAGGATGAAGAAGGTGTTAGGTGGGGTTATTCATGAGGGGCAGATGGTATTCCGGGCAGAAGCATAGAGATGGGCATGGCCGCATTAGGGATTTTTTGGAGGGTTGCAGCGGGGGAGGGCTGTTGGGCATTGATTGGGAAAATGCATACGACTGTGTAGATAGGAATTTTCTGAGGGCTAGTTTGTTGCATCTCGGTTTTGGCATGGGGTTGGTGAGGTGGGTTGATACAATGTATTCGTCCGCAATGGTGCAAGTACAAATTAATGGTAGGTTGGGAAGGCCTGTAAGGATGGAGAGGGGTTTGAGACAGGGATGTCCCTGTCTCAGATATTGTTTGCGTGTATGCAGCATCCTTTTTATGGGCTCGTTGAGGGGAGGGGGAATTAAATGGGGAAAAGGATGGGTATATAGATGTGGTGGGGTATGTGGATGATACCACTATTCTGCTGGCAGGAGTGGAGGGATTGCGTACGGTGGAAAGTGTGTTGGAGCTTTTCGGGAGGGCATCAGGCATGCGGGTGGAACAGAGCAAAATCAAGTTTGCTGGAGGTGGGTGCCTGGGTGGGGGGGGGCTTGGGGTTGGAGTTTGGGTGGGAAGTAGTGGGATAGGCTAAAAATTTGTGGGAGTTATATATATGGCAGATGCGCAGGAGGCTAGGCAGGTGAATTCGGAGGTGGTGGTGGGAGAAGGCAGTAAAAAGGTTAAGGAGTTACGGGCGGGGGACGTCACCCTACAACAGCGGGCGATAATTGTAAATTCATTAGTTTATAGTAAAGTATGGAGTATGGCCGTGGTGTACCCAATGAGGACTCCAGACATACATGAGATTCAGAGGAGGGCATTACGTTATGTTTGGGGTTTCGGGAGGGCATGGCTAAAGCAAGGAGGTGGTGATGTCAAATATACGCAGTGGAGGAGTAGGTCTTTTAGCGTTGGGGCCGAGAGTAAAGGCTTTATATGTGAAACAAAGGTTCGTTATAGGGAGGGGGGGGGAAAAAGGGGTTAGAGTGGGAAAAGTGATGAAGGATGTGCGGAGATGGTGGAGCGGAAAGAATTAATTGAATGCGAGGATATGCTGAGGTTATTGTTATTGATTAGGGAGGTGGAAAAACTTAGGGTGGGCGTTTGGTGACGATGAGTAGAAGGCCGGAAATTCATACAGGGGGTATCGGTTTATCCCTTGTATGATTGGGGTATGATATGGGATGACTTTCGAAAGCTTAAGTTAGTGCCGAGAGTAAGGGAGTTTGTATATAGGTTTCTAATGGGGATATTAGCATCGAAAGCTGTTTTGTGTTCAATGGGATTGGTGAGGGAACAGACCTGCGATCACTGTGGAGAACAGGAAACAGCTTTTCATGCGGTTTATTTCTGTGAAGAGTTGAGGGAGGTAAGGGTGTGGTTAGCGAAGGTTTTTAGGTTGATGGGTGGGGGTAATGTAGAAACCCTGAGAGCCTTAACATTAGAAGTACGAGGGGTCTCCAGAGAAGTGAAAAGGGCATTATGTATGTAGTGGTGGATTTTCTGTATTTTTCTGGGGGATGAGGGACACGGGAGGAGGAAGAATTAGGATTAGAGCAATTGCGGCGGGCATATATAGAACGGTTTGCAGAAACAAACTTATTTACGGGGAACAGTGGAGGACACGTTTTCCGGAGACCTACTGCAAACTTACGGTCAATGGCCTCATTCAGTTGGCGGGATAATTATACGTAAGGACTGGTTTCCTTTATAGCGGGTTGCGTTAGTTTCTCGGAGGGAGAGTGCATAAAGTAAAGGACTGGTGAAGGAATGTGAGGGTCGGGAAGGTATGTACTGAGTGGTGCTGTGTTGACATGTAAGTTTTGTGTGAAAGATTTTGATTAGCCAAATTTGTATAAATTAGGTACTTGAGATTAAAAGAGTATAGAAATCATTGTCCATGTTAGTCTAACAGTTGTAGCAAAGATAATTTTCTGTATGTAATTTCGCAGTTTTTTTACTGTAAATTGTAGGGAATGTCTTTTTGCTTAAACGAGGTTTATATTCGTTTTACATAATTGTTTTCCATCACTTTTGTAATGTTATTAAGTTTCGTAGCTGAGGCAACGTATGCTGTAAGAACTTTTGCAGTTGTTGATGCTTTATATGTTATGCAATTTTGTGTAATGCTTAATTTTGTTATAGGGAAATGTTTTAGGATAATTACTAGACTTTGTTCTTAAGTTAAATCTCATAATCAGTTGCATGTATATAGTAAAGTTACGAAAATTTATGTTTGATCACTGCTGTGATCAATACGTGTGTGAATGATGTGTGTGTATTTATAAATGATTTTCATGGGGGCGGGTCCCCCCTCCAACAGTTTTGTGTGTATGTGTCAGATATATTATCATTTTGTATAATGTGTGTCAGTGCATGGTGTGTATGTATTTTGCGTGTTTCATAATTATTTCTCTTGCACTTGATATAATTCTTGGTAATCTTGTCCAGTGCCTGTATTATTGTGGTTTTTAATAATTTTTTTTTTTTTTATTTTTTATTTAAAACGTCATATAACAACATATTAAATATATAAAACTCCATCCTTCACTAAACGGGTATACAAAACATAATACATGAGATAATACACCTTATAAGGTACGCTGCAGCACATACCCGATATTTACACCTAAGCCAACTCTTATTTCCCTAAACCATACATGATGAAATATCATATAAAAGCATACAACCGTACGTATAACATTATAACAAAAGTAAGCCTTAAACATTAATACATAAAGAAATGAAATATCATCAAACATGTATCCTTATAACTTGGACAACATAACATCATTAATTACAAGGTAGTATAAATTATTAAAACCACAATAATACAGGCACTGGACAAGATTACCAAGAATTATATCAAGTGCAAGAGAAATAATTATGAAACACGCAAAATCATACACACCATGCACTGACACACTTATACAAATGATAATATTTA